>JAODAL010004593.1:0-154324 GCA_025379985.1 Phyllomedusa bahiana
GTGTGTGTGTTTTATATTATATTAATATATATATATGTGTTGCTGTGTGTGTGTATATATATATATATTTGTGCGTGTGTGGTGTGTATAAAATATAATATTTTTTGGGGTTGCGTGTGGTGTAAATATAAATATTATGTTTGCGTGTGGATATTATATATTTAAAATTTTAATGTGTTGCGTGTGTGTGTATATATATGTGTGTGCGTGTGGTATATATATAGGTTTGTGTGTATATTAGTGTGGTGTATTAATTATATTATAATGTGGTGCATTGTGGTATTATATATATATATATATATTATATATATTTTTAAAAATTATATGTGTGTTCGTGGTTAATAAATATGTGTGTGTGTGTGAGTGGGGTTGCATCACACTCGGGTACACCCCGGGGCTTTGGCAAAGAGACGGGAAACAGCAAAAATCCAAGTCCGGGCTGTCCCTGGGTTTATTAAAGGCAACAAAAAAAACACGCCTTAATGTCAGGCAAAAAACAAAAAAAAATCCTGTGGCTGAGCTCAACTAAACCGTAAGGGCCCCCTGACTACAGCGAGACCAACTCAGTGCCTTGTACGAGCCCTTTTACTGCTAACAGGGTTTGCTTACCATGTGGTTGTAGCACCCACCACACACCCCATCACGGCCTGCGACCCAGGCTTTTGGCCCTGACCCCCCGCCTCCCCTGGGGGGGGAGTGGCCACCCACCCACTCTTTGACCACTCCAAAAAGCCGCCCCGACACAAGGGAGGGAAACCCGCTTTATACTAAACATGTCAGCGATATGCTACGACACACAGGACGTGGCTCCCCCTTTCCCCGATCCAGGCCATCGGTGACACGCGTCCCCAGCGCCCCTTAGTAACGTATGAGAGCATTCTAGGGAAACGTATTTTCCCTCAATAATGTCGCCTGTCACTGTCTTACTACCTCCCCCTCTGTTCGAGCCGTGGGGTGGGACATTTTTGCCATAAAACAGGGGGACTCTTGACAGTGGTCAGCTTTCCCTTGCGTTTTCCACCCCTATGTTCCCGGAAAAGCTATAATTCTTAAGTCAAAAAACCACCTTTGATCTTGATTTTTCTCTTTTGCGGACACCCAGGTTAGTGGCGAATGGCCCGTGTTTAAGCTAAAGTGTTTTTCCCATAGGTAATCTTGAGGGACTCAAGTCCCCATTTGATGCCCAAACACCCGCCAAAATACATATTCGCTCGGCGGCGTAGTTTTTGCAATATTTACGGGGTGCTCCTCCAACCCCGGGGAATTAAGCACCAGCCCACTTTCCATAAAAGGTCGCAAAAAACCCTCTTAAAGGTAGGGGACTAGAAGGGTTTTTAAACGGGACATTTTTATGTTTAAAAGGGGCCCTTTCCGCCTCGGGGCCCGGGTAACCAAAAAGATTACTGTGCCTGCAGGTTGTGAGGGGGGAGCGGCTATGCTAGCGAATTGGGAAAAGAACCCCATATCCCCTCAATCCCAAAAAGCCCTTACTTTTCTTGTGAGGGGGCCAGCCTTGTAAGCCTCTACTTATTGATTTCTTTTTTATGACACCCACCATTACATCCCCGGGACCGGGCTTCTTCCAGCCCAAAGAAATTTTTAGGATTTGCGAAAGCCCTGCTTCTCAAATTGAATCAAGCACAGCCTGTCCCTTGATAGGTGGCTGCCCCCAGTCCTCATGAAGAAAATTTTTGTCGTGAGATACGTGAGGCAAAAACGAGGGGCTTGAGAATACCATTAACCCTTTAAGGGTTCTGGGGCCCCGCAAGCCAAAGGGTAAGCAGACTACGAAACAGACCATCGGGTGGCAAAAGCGGTTTTTTCTTTGGCCCCTTTGGAAAGGGGGTACTTCCCAAAAACCCTTTAGTAAGGTCAAGAGAGAAGTATCTGGCCTGACCTAACCCTAAATTTAATCGCCACCCGGCTTTGGGATAGCAAAAACTTCGAGCCCTCATTTGCTTCTGAAGTCGTTACAGAAGGTAAGAACCATCGGGCTTTGGTATCGCACAATAGGGTGGGCCCATCACTTCGGACCCCCAAAATTTCTCGAGGTCCAACTTTTTTTTGCCCCCCTTGATAGGCCCGTCAGACTTCCGGAACCCCGGGTACTTTTCAGATAAACCTTTACCCCGGTTTCGGTGACAATGTCATGCTCATAATTTTTGGGGGAACTCAGAAACACCCCCTATTTCTTAACGAATTCGGGGTCCCCTTTTTTTGGGGGACTTGGCGGGGACTCTGATAACGCCCCTTGAAACACTCTGGGGGTATTACAGCGTGGGTCTCCTATTTTTCCCCGGTTTAATTAAATTTACTGAAAAAGCGTTCGGGTTTTTCTTTTCCCCCGGGGGTTTAAAATTTAAAAATTTACCTCCCGCCCTTTTTTTCAATTATTCATAAGGTCCCTGCCACTTAGCAAAAAATTTTATTTCAAAGGTGGGCACAAATACGAGAACCCCGATCACCCGGGTTGAAGGCCCTCACCTTGGCAGACCTGTTATAACCGGCTTTGGGCTTCCTGGGCCGCTTAAATGCTCCCTAACGAGGGCTGACTGCAGGATACGGCCCGAAAGGGAAATGTGTTCAAAAACATTTTGTAGGGGGTGGACTCGTGCTCCCGGGTTTCTTTGGAAAAATTTGAAGGCCCCCCTGGATGTCTACCATATACTAGCTCAAAGGGGGGAAAAACCCTGTGGACGTTGGGGAAACCCCCCGGGATGAGAAATGAGGTACGGCAGAAGACAACCCTTCCTTCCCACCTTTACTAACCACCTTCTTTAACATACTTTTAGGGGTCTTTTTAAAACCTTTTCAACCAGGCCGTCTTTTTGGGTGTATCCGATGTGGGGGATGTTTGAGTTTAAAAAAACTTGCAAAATTCCCTTTCATAACCCGTGACTGGGGGTTTCCCCTGGTCCAGTGGGATTTCTTTCGGTATCCCGCCGGGGGAAAAAAGTGAAAAATTCCCTGGCAATTTTTTTAGATGAAGTTTTCCGTAAGGGCACACCCTGGGTCCCGGGTTGGCTAACCCACACCCCCAATATGTATGAGGGCCCCCTTGCAAAAATTCCCCAGTGGGCCCACAGTCCATCGCACCTTTTTAAAAGGGGTATTTCTTTTTGGGGGCGGGCCCAAGGGGGCCCGAAAAGGGGGCATCGGGGATTTTAACTGGCACTGGGGCAGGACTCACATTCCCGTTTACGTCAGTGACACCCCTGGCAAAAAACCTCTGCAAAGCGTTTTAGTCTTTTTCCCTACCTAAATGGCCCCTAACCTGCTTTGGAGAATCTAAACCATTCTCCGGTAGGCTGGGGTACCACTAGTTGTTCCCCAACCTCCCCTGAACTTTGTCAACCCGGTATAACGCTCAGGTTATGCCTATGGGGGAAATAGTATCGGCCCCCGGGGATTGAGCACCCCATTTATGATCTCAATTTCCCTGGCTTTTACCCCAAAGGGGGATCCTGAGTTGAGCAGGGCCCGAAAAATCCCTGAGCCCCCTATCCGGCAAAGTAGACCCCTTTCCCCTTTTCCTCCGTTTCACCCGCCAGAACAGCAGGGGAAAATTATCACCATTCTCCGTGGCCCCCACAGCGGAACCATGGAACGGGGAAAAGGGGTCCGGGTAACATGGTATCACAAATCATTATAAATTTACCGGGCGGGGCATGTTTCGCACAAGTCCCCCGATAGGGGGAAGTCCCCCTAGGGGTCCTGTTGTAAGAGGGACCTGACCACACCACCTCAGGAGGCAATACCACAAGGATTCTGAGCTTGACTGGGCAGTTGGGGATTCCTTTGGGTCCCCCCTGTACACAAAAGACCCCTACCAGCGTCCAGTGGTGATTAGGGTCAAACGACGGGGTGCACCGTGTGACCCAGACTCCTGAGTCCGGAGAGCCATTACCGGGTAGTCATTACCCTTTTGATGAAAGCTGCCCACAGTCTCTGATCAGTTCTGCAGAAAAACACAGGCCCCGGGAAACAACGACCCCCCCAGCTGTGTCGCACTCCCTCGGGTCAACTGTAAGGGACAGTTTGCGGCAACATCCCGGTCCGTGAACCGCCCGCACATTCGGCCCCGGTCCCCTGAGCCCCCTTTTCCTGGACGGCTTCCCTTTGGGCCTTTTCCCCCCCAAAAAGTCCCCCTCTGACTACCCCCCTTTGGGACAATTTTCACCCCCCTTTTATATGGGCAGTCTTACCAAAGTTCCGGGCGAGGCGCTGTCCCTGGGCTTGGGGCGTCCCCGGGGGGATGCTTTAAGCAAGTCCTCGGGGGGCTTTGTACCCTTTTGACCCGTTAAACCCCGTTTCAGATCTTTGGGGGCGCCTTGTCAACCCAGGCTGGATCCCCGGGGGGAAAAGGACGAACTTGTCCAAACACTCTTTCCACTATTTGTGCAGGTGTAGACTCCCGGGTTTTAGCCCTTTTTCACCCAAAGGGGTCAGGCGTAATCTGAGAGCGGCGGGGGAAATGGGCGGAAAAAGTCCCGTTGTGCACCCCTCGGGCTCGCACTTTGGTTTTACCCAAGCAGCCCGGGGTCTGCCTTTTAACTTTAGATAGTCCTTGGCGCTTGCTCCTGAGGTCGAAAACGCCTTCTGCGGCTCCCCCGTTAGGAACGGCGCCAGCACTTCAGCCCCCTGAGCCATCGGGATTTTTTTGCTCGGCCACCCTTTTAAAGCCCCCCTAGGTAGGCCTCGACGTCACTGTACGCGTATTTTTGCAGGGAAAGACGCCGGCAGCCGGGTGGTGGTAACAGTTGGGATCCCTTTCAATTTTTTTGCCCCGCCAACCTGCTCTTGGAGTTGTTTATTTAATTTTTTGTGCTCCCCTTTAAGGGGAGGGGGGTTGTTTTATGAGCAGGGGATTGGTTTTGGGTTTGGGCCCCCATGGCCTCCTCATGCACCCTTTTGCTGGTTCGCTGTATCAGTGAAGGGTACTGTTTTCCTGGATAAGCTGTTTAAAAAATTATCCATCCTGGGGTTCCCGTTGCGGCAGCTGCAGCTTTCACCCCCGGGCATAGAGGGAAAAGGGGATCCCAAATACTTTTTTTACCCGGGCCCTTCCTTGGGAACATTGCAGAAACGGTCCATTAAACCGGGGTTTTTTCTTAAACGTCTTCTGCCCGCATCGAAAAACACCAAAATTTGGGGGTTAGCTCAAAACTCAGGTAGCAGCCCGGGCTTTGGGAGACAGAGACGGGGGCACAGCATTAAAAGTCCAAGCCAGGGGTGCCCGGGTTTATTAGAAGCAACAAAATAACACGCCTTAATTCAGGAAAATTACAAAACAAAATCCCGCTCGGGTGAGTCTAACTAAACCTAATGGCCCCGATACAGCAGAGCACCCCCTCAGTGCCTCTTTTCAGAGACCCTTTCATCATAACGGGCTGCTTACCATGTGGGTTGTAGCTTCCACCATCAGAGCCAGCAGGCTGAGACCCAGGCTTTATAGGCCGAGCCCCCCCCCCCTAAACCCGGGGCGGGGAGTGGCCCCCACCCGCTCTTTTACCATTCCCGGAAAAGCCGACCCCGACACAAGCTTTTGGGAACCCCTTTATCTAAACATGTCACACATATTTCTACGACACACGGGGGTGTCGGGCCCCCCTTCACCGATCCCGGCCACTCGGTGACACGGTCTATCCATGGCTCCCAATAACTATGAGAGCATTTAGGGGGGAAAGTATCTTCCCCCAATAATGTCGCCTTCACTGTCTTCAGTATATAAATTTTTGTTTGCGTGTGTTGTGTATTTAGTGTGTGGTGTGTGTAATTTTTAAAATATAGTTTTTGTGCGTTGTGTATAATATATGTTGTGCGTGTGTGTGTTATATATTTTATTATTATTGTGTGTGTATATTTATATATATATAATATATATTGTGTGTGTGCGTGTGTGGTGTGTGTTTTGTGTATTTAAAATAATTTTGGGCGCGTGTGTGTGTGTATATATATATATATATGGTGGCGTGTTGTGGTGCGTTTTATATATATTTTAGGTGTGCGTGTTTTTGTGTATATATTATTTGTTTTAAATATAATTAAAAATTTTATGTGTGTGTGTGTTGTGGTTATTATTATATATATAAAAATGTGTGCAGTGTGTGTGTGTATATTATATATATTTAAAAATTTTGCGGTGTATATATATATATGGTGTGTGTATATATATTTGTGTATGTGTGTGCATGCATATGTGGTACATGTGTATGTACTGTATATATGTTTTTGTTTTATAAACACACATACCACAATATTGCCCTATTTGTGTCACTAAACATAATCCTGCCTTTTCGTCATTTACAAATGAAAAGTACCCTGATGATGAATTGCATCTGAATATCATTTTTTTATACCCGTTATTTGTCAGGGTTGCGTACTTTTTTAGCTGTGCAGCCAGACAAAGGGTAAGTTCACATGGCATAATTGCACGTGCGTTTTGTGGTGTATTTGCCCTTTAATACGATCTCTATGATAGCTATAATTTACCATGTCGTCTTCTCCGCGTACAATCCGATGGTATTGTACGCTGGAGGAGAGAAGTGACAGTCCCCCCGATAGAAGCCGCAGTTCTTTGGGCGTGAAAATGCCGTGTGAAACCCCCCCCTACTGAGCAAAACTTAACACAAAGGGCCCGAGCCCCGGATGTTTGGGACCCTAGCAACGCCCCTGCATCTGAGCATGTGGCCTCATACTTCCGATGGCATAGAGTACTTGAGCCATGGTCCCCTGTAACCCAAACGGCATAAAGAACATATTGAAATTTTACCTCAGGTTGGATAAAATAGTCTTCTCCCTAGCCTCTTTTAAAAGCGGAATCTGTCAATAACGCTAAATCGCTAAACTGAAATCTAGGGTGAAAATATCTCACCGGTCCTAAACGCTCGATCAGCTCATTGACCCAGGCTAGTTTAGGCATCAACCCAAGGAAACTTCATTAAGTCTGTGATAGTCAATTTCAGAATTTTCATTCTCCGTTGGTTTTGCACTAACAATATGGGGGTGAAAACCCCCCACTTTTGGACATCTCAATCACTCCCAGTTCGATCACTCTCTGTAACCCCTTTTTAAATGACCTCTCAGAGGCCTCAGGATTTATAGGGCTTCGGGTTTACTCTTACATTATTATCTGTAAGTATTTTCATGCTTAAATTACATTGGTATGGCCCAGAGTTTCTTTGAACAGTCCCAATTCCTCTTCAGCATTCCCTACACTTTGGTTTTTGGGAAGGGGGCAGGGTTTCAGAGATTTTAATGCCTTCTGTGTTTGCCTCGAGTCACCAGGAAAGAAGCCTCAGGAGGATCTCTCTCCTTCCAGGGTTTTTTTTTAGGGTTGACGTGGTAAGACCTGGAAGGACTTCCTCTTCCTGGTTGGTAGATCCTATAATTAACCTCTCCCACTTTTTCCACTACCTCATAGGGACCCTGCCACTTAGCGAAGAACTTGCTCTCAACACTGGGTACTAACACTAGTACCCAGTCTCCTGGATTAAACTGTCTAAACTGTGTGACCCTATTATATATCCGTGCCTGAGCATCTTGTGCCTGGAGGAGATGCTCCTTTACAATTGGCATCACCCTGAATATTCTCTCATGCATCTGGGCCACATGTTCCACAACACTTTTATATGGTGTGACCCAGGTTTCCTTTAAGACATCTAAGAGACCCCTAGGATGCCTGCCATACAAAAGTTCGAAGGGTGAAAAACCTGTGGAGGATTGGGGCACCTGTCTGATACAGGTACGGTAAGAGACAGTTGCAATCCCATCCATCTTTCTCTACCATTTTCCTCAGCATGGCTTTCATGGTCTTCAATTGTACAATGAGGCCATCCGTCTGCGCAGTGTCGGACTGGGGGGTCTGGGGCCCACAGGGGAGTTGATCTCGGGGGCCCACTCTACTGTACATGAAAATATTACCGGCCTCTCGGACATAATACAGTGTACAAAACAGAACTGTATTGTGTAGTATAATGTAGTCACACATTTGTCAGTCTAACATATCATAGACACAGGGCTAAGTAGCTCCATCCATATCCCCCACCGGCCGCCATACAAGATCCCCCTCCATGTTTCCCTTGGTCACGCACCTCACCACCTTCTAAAATACACACCAGCAAGAAAGAAAGTGTAACTCCTATCACAGGGTCAGGTGTGGAACACATGTACGCTGCCACTATACACCGCCATATAGAGACCACATAGTGGTCAGACACCAGCTCAGGTCACATCACAATTACAATAAAAAATAACCCCTGAAATCAGGGACTCACCGGAGATGTCATATCTGATGAGTCGTTCTCTTCTCTTGAGTCGTTCTTATTGCCTTTTCTTCTGCATCCGTACCACACCGCCATGATGACATGTCCCGGCCACCACTCATCCCTGCAGAAATTACACACAAATATCTTAGAATCCTCACTTTTCCAGCATCTCTTTACCTATTACCACCTCTGTACAAACAACCCAGGGGTGGAAGAGCGGGTACAAGCCATAACTTAGAGGCCTAGTATCCTAGTATCCACTGGTGGGTAGGTAAACAGCCCCCATGTAGATAAGCAGGCCCAGTTAGGAAAGTATGATAGGCTTACAGTTAGGTTGGTGGACCCCAGTTAGGTAGACTGTAGGTAGGTGTTGGTGAGTCCCAATTTGTTAGGCTGTAGTAGGTGGTTTCCCCAGTTAGGTAAGCTGTAGGTAGTTAGGTCCCCTTATATAGGCTGCAAGCAGTTAGGGACCCCTTTAGGTAGTATACAGGCAGTTAGGGCTTCCCTTGAAGTAGTATACAGGCAGTTGGGGCCTCCTTTAGGTACTATACAGGCAGTTAAGGCCTCCTTTAGGTACTATACAGGCAGTTAGGGGTCTCTTTTAGGTAGTATACAGGCAGTTAGGGCCCCTTTAGGTAGTATGCAGGTAGTTAGGGGCCTCCTTTAGCTAGAGTGCAGGAAGTCAGTCCCCCCCTTTAGCTACTGTTGAGGTAGTCAGGGCCCCCTTTAGCTACTGTGGAGGTAGTCAGGGCCCCCTTTAGTATTTAGGTAGTCAGGGCCCCCTTTAGGTAGTCAGGGCCCCTCTAGGTAGTCAGGCCCCCCTTTTATTAGCCAGGGCCCCCCTTTGTAGTCAGGGCCCCCCTTTCATTAGCCAGGGTCCCCATTGTAGTCAGGGCCCCCCTTTGTAGCCAGGGCCCCCCTTTGTAGTCAGGGCCCCCCTTTCATTAGCCAGGGCCCCCCTTTCATTAGCCAGGGCCCCCCTTTGTCGTCAGGGCCCCCCTTTCATTTTCCAGGGCCCCCCTATGAAGTCATGGCCCCCCTTTCATTAGCCAGGGCCCCCCTTTCATTACCTAGGGCCCCCCCTTTCATTAGCCAGGGCCCCCTTTGTAGTCAGGGCCCTACTTTCATTAGCCAGGGCCCCCCTGTGTAGTCAGGGCCCCGCTTTCATTAGCCAGGGCCCCCCTTCGTAGTCAGGGCCCCCATTTTAATAAGCCAGGGCCCCCTTTGTAGCCAGGGCCCCCCTATGTAGTCATGGCCCCCCTTTTATTAGCCAGGGCCCCCTTTCATTAGCCAGGGCCCCCCTTTGTAGTCAGGGACCCCCTTTGTAGTCAGGGACCCCCTTTGTAGCCAAGGACCCAGTTTGTAGCCAGGGACCCCAGTTTCTAGCCCGGGACCCTCCTTTGTAGCCAGGGACCCCCCTCTGTAGTCAGGAGCCCCCTTTGTAGCCAGGGACCCCCCCGCTGTAGCCAGGGACCCCCCCTCTGTAGCCAGGGACCCCCTCTGTAGCCAGGGACCCCCGTCTGTAGCCAGGGACCCCCCTCTGTAGCCAGGGACCCCCCTCTGTAGTCAGGACCCCCTTTGTAGCCAGGGACCCCCCTCTGTAGCCAGGGACTCCCTTTGTAGTCAGGACCCCCCTCTGTAGCCAGGGACGCCCCTTTGTAGCCAGGGACCCCCTTTGTAGCCAGGGACCCCCCTTTGTAGCCAGGATCCCCTTTGTAGCCAGGGACCCCCCTCTGTAATCAGGACCCCCCACTGTAGCCAGGGACCCCCTCTGTAGCCAGGGACCCCCTTCTGTAGCCAGGGACCCCCTCTGTAGCCAGGGACCCCCCTCTGTAGCCAGGGCCCCTGTAGGCAGATTAAAAAAAACAAACAACAAACAATCACTAACCTGGCTCCGGCTCCCGCTGCCGGCCGCTCCGAGCTGCCGCCGGCTCCTGCCGCCCTGCATAGGTGGCGCGGTGGAGTGACGTCACCGCGCCGCCTACGTCAGCAGTAGGGGCAGGCGCCCGGCAGGCTGAAGGCCTAACGCCTTCAGCCTGCCAGGGAGAGCAGCGGAACGCAGCGCTAGTGGCGCTGTGCTCCGCTGACACCGCGCAGCCCCGGGAGTCGGGGACATTAGTCCCCGGCTACCGGGCCGGGCTCTGGGCGCTCAGGGACCGGATGCGCGGACGGGCCCTGGGGAGTGGCGGCACTGCCTCCAGGGCCCACAGCATCTCGGGGAGGGGGGGGGCCCCCAGTCCGAGCCTGCATCTGAGGATGGTAGACTGATGTAGACAACTGTGTGACTCAACACCCTGCACAGTTCCCTCATCACTTTAAATATGAACGGTGTTCCCTGGTATCAGCACACAGCTATCAATATCTAAACCGCTGTCAACCAAAGTGAGTACACTCCTAAGTGAAACAGGAGAAACTGTGCCCAATTTGTTTTCTGTCCACTGTGTCTTGTGACTCATTAGAGTTACAAGGTCTAAGGTGTAAATGGGGAGCAGGTGTGTGAAATTTGGTGTTACTGCTCTCACACTGTCTTATACTGGTCACCAGAAGTTTAACATGACACCTCATGACAAAGAACTCTCTGGGATCTGAAAAAAGAATTGTTACATAAAGATGGCCTAGGCTATAAGAAGACTGCAAACACCCTGAAACTGAGCTGCAGCATGGTGGTCATGACCGAACAGCAGTTTAACAAGACAGGTTCTACTCAAACAGTCCTTGTCATGGTCGACCAGAGAGGTTTAGTGCACGTTCTCATTGTCATACCCAGAGACTTTTCAAAATAGACGTATGAGTTGGGTTGAGGGTCAGCCAGTCAGTGCTCAGACCATACACCACACACTGCATCAAATTGGTCTGCATGGCTGCCGTCCCAGAAGGAATCATCTTCTAAAGATGATGCACAATAAAGCCCGCAAACATATTGCTGAAGACAAGCAGACTAAGGACATGGATTACTGAAACCATATTCTGTGGTCTGATTAGGCCAAAATAAATTTATTTGGTTCAGATGATGTTAATCGTGTGTGGCGTTGCATGGTTGTGGGAGTGTGGGGCATCCTCAAACTGAAGGTGGAGAAATGCAAGGTCTCTAACATCCACCAGCTCCGTGAGGTCATCATAGAAGAGGATTCCTGTGGAAATCTGTGAAGCTCTAGAGAACTTCATGCCCAAGAGAGTTAAGGCAGTGCTAGAAATGAATAGTGGCCACACAAAATATTGACACTGAGCACAATTTGTTCTACATCTACAAAGTGATGTGTACATCTAAATTTACTATTCAATCTTAACAAAGTCTCTAAGATATCTTTCACTTTCTAATCAACTAGCTTTTAGTTTTTCTAGTTTCTTCAATTATTTGAATTCTTAAAGACCTAAGGAAAACCAGAATACAGTAATATTAATGAAAGCTGGAGGAAGACACTGGATATAGAAAATGACATGTTTTCTTATATTATAACTAGGTGTCTGGTCAGCCACATGTTTTTTTTAAGTGTTTATTCCATATCACGTCTATCCTGTAGCCATTTCACATTATAACTATAGACAAATTCTTAAGGAAAGGCTGGACTACTTCTAAGTTACACACTGCGATGTGTGAAAGATTTGGCATTTATTGCAGTATTTCATATGATATTTACCCAGCCCAGTTCTTTACCCAGCCCAGTTCTTTACCCAGCCCAGTTCTTTACCTAGCCCAGTTCTTTACCCAGCCCAATAAAGTATAATGAATAATCTCTTAATTTACAACTTTGAGCAATCATAGTCCGTACACAATATAACTTGCATGGGATGTAAGGTGCCGGTGGTAGGGGCACCACTAATGCAGATACATATCTTACAGTCGTCTCAGATCGTGTGCGACAGTCCCAGATTCACAGCAGGCATCCAGATTTCCTATCATAGGTGCTATGTATGAAATCTGGATAGACCATTAAGAGGCAGGAACATACCTCTGGCATAGGACATAGGAAGACTGGGTGGTTGCTGCTGCGAAATGTTACCCTTTTTTTGGACACGCAAAAGGCTTTCCAGCATCCAGGAGGGCTAGCTAAAGCTGCATCCACCACAGCAGGTATCCACCTTTGATATGATAGAAAGCAGGTTACTGTGAGTGTTGTTGCATCATATAGCTTTCCTGGGCACTGGACAGTCTATCAAGCATATATTTGTGCGAGGTGTTTTTATTTTTTCCTTTCGGTCTACATTGGAATAGTGTTGGATCTATTTCTTTATTAAAATGGCCAAAGAGGGACGATGTCTGGAATGATTTATTTAAATAAATTGGTTTTGTGTTTCTGTGTTTTTGTTGTTGTTTTTTTCTTACTATATTATTACAGCATTAGTAATGGATGTGTCTAACCGATGCTGCTCCATTACTATTGCTGGGGCTTGGGGTAAACCAGTGGTATTTTTTTGTCACCCCCAAGGCTGAATCTAAACCCTTATCACTACTATCCCCTTACCCAATGTGCCAGGGATACTGAAATGAGCCGGATTACTGTCATAAGCAGACTATCTAATGTGATAGATTAGATTTAGATTATTAATAAACAAAGAATAAAAAAATGATATGAGCCCCTTTTAAAAACCAGTGAAGGTAAAATCATCAGCTACAAGCTGATAATATCAGGATGGGAAGGTCTATGGCTACTGGGCACCCTAAAAATTCTGCTTCTGAAGATAGCCTGGCTTTTCCTAGTACCCCTGGTGCTTTGGGTACTGAGGTAATAGTGAGAGGGTGTGTCAGCCTTGTGGTGAGAGAAAACATCACTCACTGAAACCAAAACTGAGAGGGTGCTGAGAGTGCAACTGATGGAAAAGGACCACAGAAACAGCAGGTTGTAGTCTTGGCAGGCTTTACTCATGAGTCTTAGGACATCAGGGTAGAGGTTACACACATCATCAGTTGCACTATTGACAGGAGGGCTACACTTTCTTATCTCACTTCATCATACATGATTATATCCCATCTGCAGCACTGGCATTAGAGTCAAGCTGGATAGTTCCTACTGGCAGGGCCGGGACGACGGGTAGTGAGAGGTAGGCGATCGCCTAGGGCGCCTACCTCTGCCTGTCCCTAAGGGGCGCAGGCAGGGGCCCTGAACCTCCCGGGCTTCAGGCCGCTGCCGTGGGCCTGGAGCACCGATTGGTCCTTCAGCTGCATGTGCGTCCGCGACATGCTGTGGGCTTCTGCGGAGCAGAGAGCGAGCGCTCCTTGCTCCGCAGACAGTGTCGACCATAGCGCTGAGGACCCGCCGCGGCCCCGTGCTGCTCAGCTGGGCAGCAGAACGATGAAGTGATGTCATCGCGACGCTGCCTCTCCTCAGACGCACAGCCGTCATAGGCTGTGCGCCGAGGAGCTGCCGGAGGAGCGTCCCGGCACTGAAGAGGAGCGTGCGGCCGGGAAGCTGGTAAGGTATTAATGTTATTATTTTTACCTGAGAGTGCCCCTACCTCTATATGCCTGCCTGAGCCCCTATATACACCTGCCTGAGCCCCTATATATGCCTGCCTGAGCCCCTATATACACCTGCCTGAGCCCCTATCTCTATATGCCTGCCTGAGCCCCTATCTCTATATGCCTGCCTGAGCCCCTATATCTATATGCCTGCCTGAGCCCCTATATACCCCTGCCTGAGCCCCTATATCTATATGCCTGCCTGAGCCCCTGTATCTATATGCCTGCCTGAGCCCCTATATACACCTGCCTGAGCCCCTATCTCTATATGCCTGCCTGTGTGCCCCTATATACACTTTCCTGAGCCCTATATACACCTGCCTGAGCCCCTATCTCTATATACCTGCCTGTGTGCCCCTGTATACCTGCCTGAGTGCCCGTATATTTATATACCTGCCTGTCTAAGGGGACAATATATACCTACCTGACTGAGGAGACATATATATATATATATATATATTATTATATATATATATATACCGCCCCGAATAGAGGGCATATTCCCCCGTATACCTCCCTAACTGGGTGGGGGCCATATGCTCCCTATCTGAGGGGGGGGTTAAAATACCCGTTAACTGCAGGGCCCTATAAACCTGCCTAAAAAAAAATTATGGGACGTTTTAAAACCTTTTCTAACTGAGGGGACCCTTTTAAAACCTATAATTAAAGGGGTTACTGGGGAAAAGTGAGGATTCTAAGTATTTGTTTCCAAAAATTTCAGGGACGAGTATTGGCCCGGGAAAAAATTTTAAACATGAAGGTTTTTGAAAAAACCGGTGGGGGGAAAAAAAAAGGGAAATGAACGACCTGATCAGAAAAAGGGGTTTCCCCGTGAGTTCCCCTAAAGGTTTAATGCAGTGTAATCACTTATATTTCTGCAGGGGCCCCTACATACAACCAAATTTCCAAACCCCTATATGGTCACTGTTTTGGGTGGTAAATTAAACAGAGCCTTGTTTAGCTGATATCACATGGGGGGGTTGCGTTTGGTTTGGGGCTGGCAGGAATATTGATCCTTAAGTAGAAAGTTTGGGCTTTTTTGGAAAAGTTTTTTTTTTTAGGGGAACAATTTTAATTGGTTTGGTTAAAAATTTGCTCCCTTATTAAAAATGGTTTTTGGGGGCCTGTTAAATTTAGGGTAAATTACAAAACAGGGGCATTTTAAAAGGAGGGAAAGGATTTTAAAAAAACCCAATTTTTCATCGCTTTTTCCTTTTTCCCCGTGCCCCAGAGAGGGGGAAAAGGGGGCCCTTTGGGAAAATGCGAAAATTAATTTTTACAGGAAAACCCAAAGCGGGGCAAAAAGATTGAGGGTTTTAAGAATTTATGTGGGGGGTTTGCAATTTTTTTGGGGGGGTGAGGGGGGCGGGGGGACCCGCCGGGGGAACAAAACCCAAAATGTTTGTTTCCCCAAAAGTGGTACTTGGTATGTTACTTTTTTTCTTTTTTTGAAAAATTTTTCCGGTATTTGGGGGCCCAAATTTTTGGGTTAAAAACTTTCTTTGTAAAACCCCGGCAGGTCTTTTGTAGCCCAAAACTTTATTTTTCCTTTTACATTTTTAAATTTTGTTCTTTTTTTTTTACTGTTTTTCCCCTTCTCTTAAACCCCTTTTCCGATTTGGACCAACGGTTGTTTGGCCAAAAAGTGACTACCCAAAAATTACGTTTCCCCTTGTTTTTACTTTTTCCGGGGTCCCAAAGCGGGGGCCCCTGACTTACGGGGAAACCTTAAAACAGGGTTCCCATTATTCACCCGCGGTGATTTAAAATCCCAAAAAACCCTTTTTTAAAATTAAAAAAAACCCCCTTACCCCCCTTTTTATTTTCGCAATTACTGCATTTAGGCAAAAATTTTTAAAAAAATTTTTAAAAACATGAAAAATAAAAAAATTTTTTAAAAAAACTAAAACTTTTTTCTTTTCCCCCTTTTCAAACACCAAAACAAAAACCTTCCAAAAAAGGTGAAAAATAAAAAATACGATTTTAACTCAAAAAGTTAAAGGTTTTTTTTTTCGAAACCCCCATTTGGGCAGCTTGTAAAGAAAACAAAACAAAAAAAAATCATAGAATTGCAATTCAGTCATCCCGCAGCACATAAAATGGAATAAAAAGCAATCAAAAACTCATATAAACGCGAAAGTGATAATTTGGGTATCGCCATAATCATATCGACCCACAGAGTAAAACTAACTTGTCATGTATACTGCACAGTGAGCACTGTTAAAGATACAAAAACACCAACAGGATTGCAGTATTTTTCCCCCAAAAATGATACCAATAAAAATGTCAACTCATCTCGCAAAAAAACAAGCCGCTACACACAGCTCCCTACACATAATATAAAAAAAAAAGAAAAAAAAGGTATGACTCTCAGACTACGGCGATGCAAAAATGTGTTTTCCTTTTTGAATAAAAGTGTTTATATTGTGTAAAAGCAGTAAAACATAAAAAAATACAAATTGGGTATCACTGTAATCATGTTGACCTGCTGAAGAAATCTAGCATGTCATTTATACTGTAAAGTGACCGATGTAAAAAATAAAAATAAGAAACTCTACCAGGATTGCTGTATTTTGTTTAAAATGCTTCTCGAAAACCTTAATAAAAAGTGATCAAAGCGTTATAATGGTACCAATAAAAACGTCAACTCATCCCGTAAAAAACAAGCCCATAATCAGCTCTGTATACAGAAAAGGAAAAAAGTTATGGCTATGACACTATGATGACATAAAAATACTATTTTTTCTAAACGCATTTCTATTGTAAAAAAGTAATAAAACATAAAAAACTATATAAAATTTATATAATTGCAATTATAACGACCTGCATAGTAAAATTATACTGTGATTTACACTGCACGGCGAACGCTGTAAAATTAAAGCCCAAAAAACAATGGTGAAACTGCATTTTTTCCCCCCATTTTCATGGGCCAGTGGAAAAAAAAACTATAGAACACCAAAATGCACAATATACTCCTAGATGAAATCCATGAGGGGTGTTGAATCCAAATGGGTCGACTTCCGGAGGTTTCACCTGTTCTGGTTCTTTGGGGACTTTGCAAATGCGACATGGCACCCACCAAAATCTGCGTTCCAAAAGTCAAATAGCGCTGCATCCATTGTACGCCCTGCCATGCGCCCAAACAGCAGTTTACACCCACATGTAACATATATGTTATCCCACATAAAGTGTCACATGTCATGATTTCAAAAATAGGGCTCAGTCAGAAAGGCCAAAACTGGCTGTGGCGGTAAGGGGTTAACGCACCTGTACCCCAGAAAGTGTACAGTCATCATTATATACATATATACACAATATATAAATTTTCAGTAAACACTCTAACATTCAAAGAGATCTATTGCATATTTTTAAGACCATTTGAATAGTCGTACACTCTACAGACACATGAAAGACTAGATTGTGATCATTATTTTGTAGTTTACCTTCACATTGGCCTTTGCTATTTCGTCTCCACCCATAGCAGCACTCAGTTTTGGTTCCATATCTACATAGTCCAGGTGTGCTTAAAGATGCTATAAGCCTTCTATGACGTCTAGATATAAAAAAGAAAATAATTACATTAAGCAATCTATTTTTCTCAAGACATAATCACCATATCAAAACTCAATTTTAAAAAAGCAACCTCATTGCTTCATTGATAGCTAGATACATTTTACTTTAAAAGGGTTATACTTCTGCACTCTTATGGATCCATTCAAAGTTTAGACTTAAAGGGAACCTGTCAGGTGGCTTATGCTTATGCGTATCTGAGAGCAGGATGTGAGCGAGGGAGAGAAGCTGAGCTCTGTGATATATAGGGTTATATGGTAGAGGAAAGAAGCTGAGCTCTGTGATATATAGGGTTATATGATATAGGAGAGACGCTGGGCTCTGTGATATATAGGGTTATATGATAGAGGAGAGGAGATGAGCTCTGTGATATATAGGGTTATATGATAGATGAGAGAAGCTGAGCTCTGTGATATATAGGGTTATATGATATAGGAGAGACGTGGGTTATGATATGGGTTATTGATAGGGAGAGGAGTGAGCTCTGTGATATTTAGTGTTATATGATTGCTGAGAGGAGATGTGGTCTGTGATATATAGGGTTATATGATAGAGGAGAGGAGCTGAGCTCTGTGATATATAGGGTTATATGATAGAGGAGAGGAGCTGAGCTCTGTGATATATAGGGTTATATGATAGAGGAGAGGAGATGAGCTCTGTGATATATAGGGTTATATGATATAGGAGAGACGCTGGGCTCTGTGATATATAGGGTTATATGATAGAGGAGAGGAGCTGAGCTCTGTGATATATAGGGTTATATGATGGAGGAAAGAAGCTGAGCTCTGTGATATATAGGGTTATATGATATAGGAGAGACGCTGAGCTCTGTGATATATAGGGTTATATGATAGAGGAGAGGAGCTGAGCTCTGAGATATATAGGGTTATATGATAGAAGAGAGAAGCTGAGCTCTGTGATATATGGGGTTATATGATAGAGGAGAGGAGATGAGCTCTGTGATACATAGGGTTATATGATAGAGAAGAGAAGCTGAGCTCTGTGATATATAGGGTTATATGATAGAGGAGAGAAGCTGAGCTCTTTGATATATAGGGTTATATGATAGAGGAGAGAAGCTGAGCTCTGTGATATATAGGGTTATATGATAGAGGGAGAAGCTGAGCTCTGTGTGATATATAGGGTTATATGATAGAGGGGAGAAGCTAAGCTCTGTGATATATGGGGTTATATGATAGAGGAGAGAAGCTGAGCTCTGAGATATATAGGGTTATATGATAGAGGAGAGAAGCTGAGCTCTGTGATATATAGGGTTATATGATAGAGAGAAGCTGAGCTCTGTGATATATAGGATTATATGAAAGAGGAGAGAAGCTGAGCTCTGTGATATATAGGCCGTGTTCACACGGCTTATTCCCGACGGATTTGTGAGCCGTATTGAGCTCACAAATCCGCCGTGAATAAGGGGCGGGATGGGGGCGGGGCCGGAGCGCGGCGGGGGTGCAGCTCCCGGCCCCATAGACAATGCATTGTTTACGGCGCATCCGCGGCGTAAATAATGTGCATGTCACTTTCTCCCCCCGCAGCGGATTCGCCGAGCGGGGAGGAGCGACGGATTCCACTGTTCTCTATGAGAGCAGTGGATTACCGTAATTGCTGCCGCGGATTGGCGCCGTACTGCAGCGCAAATCCGGCGCGGAATACGGCGCCAATCCGTCGGCAAATAAGCCGTGTGAACGGGGCCATAGGGTTATATGATAGAGGAGAGAAGCTGAGCTCTGTGATATATAGGGTTATATGATAGAGGAGGGGAGCTGAGCTCTGTGATATATAGAGTTCTATGATGTGAAAGCAGAGTAAATGCAGAGAAAATAATGACCGCACTCCTTAAGAGAAAGTAGGAGTCCTCGTTACGCCAGCCACATACAGTCATTGAGAGATGTCCCTGGATCAGTACAGAGTAAACTGTCACTTACCGAATGTTGGCAGGGTCAGCAGGACTTTCAGCTTCACTTTCTCAGATTTTCACTGCTTTTCACTTACAAATTCAACAGGAACACCAAAAAACAGAAAATGTATGCTAATATATGGGTAAAAATTATTAACAATTTTTTTTTTTTTATTAAAATGCATAATAGTAGGAATAGTAAGAGACATATATTAGGAAACAGTAGAGTTCCCAGAGAAATCCAACACGCTAATACCTCCAATAAATACATAATCAAAAGGTAAAATACTTGTTATAAATACAGTGAATTAGGACCACAAACATAATAATGCATAAAGAGCATATCTAATATAGAATACTTAACCTTAAATACAGAGAGTATCCAAAACAATCAAATAACTCAATCCAGGGGAGATAGAGTGTTGATTCCCCTGGCTTGGGTAATTGCACTGCATTGCATGCGTTTTGTATTTAAGTTAATATATTCTATATTGGATTTACTCTTTATGCATTATTATGTTTGTGGTTCTAATTTACCTTATTTATATTAGGTATTTTGCCTTTTTATTATGCATATATTGAGGATATTAACATGTTGAAGTTCTTGGGGTGTTCTACTGTTTCCTGATATATGCCTCTTATTATATACTTTTAAATTTTTTTAAATTGTTAATGAAGATAATCATTTTTAGCCATACATTAGCATACATTTTCTCTTTCTTGGTGTTCTTACAGCATTGTTGTAAGCATTTGTTATTAACCATTTCTCATATAGGTGTTTGCTAGAAATTGAGCATCATATCATATAAGCTTATATTTTCCAGAGCTCAGCTTCTCTGATCTATTATATTCTGCTCTCAAATAGGACAGCATAAACCACCAGACAGGTTTCCTTTTAAGGGTTTGTCTCACCATAGATATTGTTGGCCTATTGATAGGATGTCCGAGAGGCAGGACACGCACCTTTTTTGAGAATAAGTCTGGAATCCTCTCCATGTTGAATGCAGAGGTGGTCAGGACTCTTCCATTTAAATCAATGGGAGTTTCTAATACAGCCAATTAAATTCATTAGTTTAAGAATTACAACAATATCAATTTTATATAGTTTTTTTTTATGTTTTACTACCATAACACAATGGAAACGTGTTTGTAAAAAATTGCATTTTTTGGGTCGTTCTATTCTGACAGCCATGACCTTTTTTATTTTTCGGTATATGGAACTGATATGACACTTTTATTGCTTTTTATCAATGATTTTGGGAGGCAGGATGAACAAAATACGGCAATCCTGTTAGTTTTTATTTGTATTTTTACAGCCGTCACATGTTAAATTTACTCAGCAGTCCGATACAACTACGATACCCAATTTACATTTTTTTTTTGTGATGTTTTGCTGCATATGCACAATAAAAACAATTTTATTAAAAAAAAAGACAACAGTTGTCTATTGGCATTTTTTCTTCCCCCTCCAAAAAACACAGAAACATTAATCCTGCTAGGATTTGAACCTATGACTCCTATGCTGACAGACAGGTGCTAACCACTCAACTACATTGTAGCTACACAGTGTGGTGAAAGACATGATGTCAAGCCTTCTGGGTCACATGCTGTGCAATTCAAACAAATTATACATGCCCTTTTTGTAGACACTGAAAGCTGAAGAGAGGAAAGCAGGAGAATAAATTGCTTTGCGGTAAAACCCCTTTATGTTTGACAGATTTGGTCTGGACCAACATGAATTAATCTGTGTGGTTCCAACTCAAGGTATCCTGCTAAGAACCTGTTTGAAGGAGTCTGTCCTATTTATTGATTACCAGGCAGAATTCTAATGCCTGGTTTAGTAGATCAGTCCCATTTACTTGAATAGAAAATGCCTATAGAAAAATGTGATACCAGGCATAGCTATTAGTGGTACATAGTGAAATCCCTTAGTTGGACCCTTAGGGCTTGTCCCCACAGCAAAGGTTTTCAGTTGGTTTTACTGACGAGTTTTGGATTTGAAAACCATCTGTAAACCAACTGTCAACCTTTTAGATTGACTTAAATAGAAAATCCGTGCAGCAGTTCCCACTACACGGATTTTCTGCCGGAAGGTTTTTTACACCACCGGCGTAACGAAAAACTTACAACATGTTCATTCTTCCACCCGGTTTTTGTGTAGAACATGAACATGTGGGTGTGAAGGGGACGGCTTAAACCCCCGCAAACGCGGGGAAAATATCGTCCCCCTATGTGACAAAAAAAAGACAAAATTTTGTCTTTGAGGTGTAAGCCCCCTTTGGTATGTTTACATGGCTGATTTGGATGCCGTTTTACCATGGGTTCTGCCCCCAAAAATAGTGTAAAAAATTACTAGATAATGCCACCAGTTCATTTTCATTGATTCCCTTTAAAAACCGCATCGTAGTTCACACGACTCGTTTTTTCCATGCATTTTCCGTGCCTATTTTCCGCAAAATTTTCAGCACTGAAAAAGTGACATGTCAATTCTTAAAAGCTTTTTGAAAATTTCCTAAAAATAAGGAAGAGTTCAAAACCTATTAAAGTGTGGTCTTTTTTTGGATGCAGTTTTTTCACTTTTTTGGATGCGATCCTTTTCCCGAAAATTTTCCCACAATATTAAAAAATAAGGGTGAAAACTGCGTAAAAAAGTGTCAAATTTTTCATGAAAAACAGCTTAAAAACTACATTTTTAAACCTCATTGAAAACTGCCCAAAAAGGTTTGTCAGACAAGTATATGAAGCTGATTAGAAAAATCAGCATCCAAATCAGCCTGTGTCGGATTACTGTCAGATTTTTAAGCGGATTTGGTATTTAGAATCCACAAAAATCCGACTGTAAATCATCCCCATAGACCTCAATATAAAATTGAGCTTTTAGGTACCAGCTCGGGTTTTTTAAAAAACGAGTGTAAAATACTGGTCAGATATCGATTAAAATCCAACAAGTACTTTGTCCTCTGCAATGTGGACGTAGCCTTACTCTCTAAATGGACTCCTGTCTTTGGTTTTTTTTTTTATAGGGCCGAAACCCCTTTAAACGCAGACTTGGAAGCAAATGAAATTGTTAAATGGAGCTGCCAAATCCCATGTCAATTCACGTTATCCAGCT
Organism: Phyllomedusa bahiana; assembly: GCA_025379985.1. Classification (NCBI taxonomy): domain Eukaryota; kingdom Metazoa; phylum Chordata; class Amphibia; order Anura; family Hylidae; genus Phyllomedusa; species Phyllomedusa bahiana. The sequence goes on from JAODAL010004593.1 coordinate 22,317, forward strand.
AACTGGCCTGCAGGGTTGATATATTTTAGTGATCTACTATGGTCTCCACAAGGGAACAACACAATATCAGCAGATAGGATTTTACAGGAAATGGCTAGAGTGGTGTTAAAGTTTTTGGTTTCATAGCATAGTCTCTATTACTTCCTAATAATAATTTGTAGATGCCTTAAATCAGCGGATCTTAGTTAAAAAAATAAACCTTGTGATTGTTATATTTTCATTTAACATTTGAGATCCCATAAATTACCCAAGTGTTGACGTACAAAAAGCTTGTTCCTTTGAGAACCTTTTTAAAACAGTTCATGTAGAACATATAATACAGGAAAAGTCTGTTCATATTTATTACCGTAATGTGTACCAGGTATTGCTGTGTAGAAAGACAAAGGAAACCTTTATAATTTCGTAAATACTGCTATATAAGGTTTAGATGTTTCAGTTACACAGAGGGACAACACAACAATTATAACACTATGAGCCACATGTATGAACCTGTTTAGGTCTAAATCTCACTTTTTTTCCCATAGGTTACTATGGGCAAAAGAGTGAGTTTACGGACCTAACAGTATTATACATGTGTCCCTATAATTTTTGCTACATACTTGAACCAAGCAGTTAGTTTCTAAAAATAAACGCTGGTTCCAGTCCTCCTCGCTTACTACTTCAAAGAAATCTTCAAATGCAACTTGCCTTAGGCAAAATGGAACCTAAGTCAGACATAAAGGCTCCAGGACGTTCACCTCCAACAAGCAACCAACTCCTATACAGGACCTAGTGCCATTTGCGATAGCTAGACCTAAGCCATGCAAACAATCTACCCCTGCACCCTTCAGTTCTAGCCCAGAAGCAATACACACAACTGGTTAGCTTACTATATTTGCCTGTGACACTCAGCAGACCTGGTCAGGCAACCCCTTGAATACATCTTACAACACTGGGCCTACAATGGTAACAGGGACAATCCAAACAGCAATAGTGACCTAATATCAGCCATTAATAAAAAAAAGTGCCTAAATTGTCCTCTGGAGGACATCTTGATGGTTGATCATGAGGAAGGTGAGAGATCAGCCTAAAATTACACAAGGGAAACTTGTTAATGATCTCAAGGCAACTGGGACCGCAGTCACCAAGAAAACCATTGCTCCTGAAAGAGAGGTTGCAGCACAGCCAAACAGCAGTGTGGGAAAGGTTTAAAGCTGAGTATTTTGGCGATTGTGAAGGGGAGTGAACGCGTTGCGAGTGTGTTTGCCTTAAAGTGGTGTTTCTTTTTTTTTTTTTTTTTTTTTTTTTTTTTTTTTTTTAACGTGTTGGTCGGACTTAAGATTGAGGACTTTAGATTTGGGAGAGTTTAGAGGGGACAGTAGTATTGGATTCGCTTATATTATATTTAGTCATTTATCTTTTTGGTAAACATCCCCATGGTTCCAGTTTGACAATGCTGTCTGTGCACAACCTGTGCATGTATGCCATCCTTGAGCAACAGTTGAGGGTCGGCATACTGCTGTGCAAGATCGTGCACACTGCACATTTTAGAAGCCCGAGATCCAGGGATCTAAATGAGCAAGTGGCGTCACTGAGATCCGATTGACAACTTGGAGTGAGTTTGCCGCTCACTAGGAGCACTCACTCGCAGGTAGTAGATGCTGGGGGACGGTGGTAGCATGGTGGTGCAGGAACATTGAGGCAGCTAGTATGGGTAACAGTCAGAAAGAAGGGTAGGGGGAAGGTGAAGAGTGTCCGGGACAAAGGTGTCTGATTGGTACACACCAAACAAATTTGCAAGAAGAGTGGCAGAGATGAGGGGGATACCAGCTCAGAAATAGCGTTGCTGCAGCAAGGGACACTACCCTGTCTGTCCAGTAAGATGGGGAATAGGAGTGCAAGAGGTTCAGGCCTCAGACCGGTTGCTGGTAGTTGAGGCGACTCCCAATAATTAGGGGAACAGACAGGGCAATCTGCCTCCCAAAAGACCGGGATCGTTCGAACAGTTTTTGTTTACCTGGGGCCCGAGTTCGACATATCCGCGGATCGGAGTCTGACAGGATTGCCTGGGGTGGGGCTGGTGAGAATCCAGCTGTCATGGTGCACATTGGCACCAATGACAAAGTTATGAGTAGGTGGCGTGTCCTTAAAAATTATCTCGGCCTTAGGCCAAAAACGCTAAGGCAAGGACCTCAGGGTAATATTTACAGAATATTTACCTGTTCCAACGAGCACACCAGAGAGGCAGAGAGAGATTAGGAGAGATGAATAAGTGGTCAAAAAATTGGTGCTTGGGAAAGAGGATTAGGTTTTTGGAGAACTGGGCTGACTTCTGTCTTGGCTACAGGCTCTATGTAGGGATGAGAGCTGCACTAAATGGGGAGGGTGCAGCGGTTATTGGGGGAACAAAATGGTCAGGAAGCTTGGGGAATATTATAAATAGAGATGGGGGGAGGGTAATACAAGATAGCATGCTAGCTAGTGAAGGATAGAGAAGCTCGGGAAGATTAGTAATATTACAGGGGGTGGAGTGGAGGGAGGGGGTGTGTTTACAATAGTTAAAAATATCAGGGCAGAAAGGAAGTAAAAACTGAAAAATCTCTAAATTGCATGCTGACCAAATGCCAGGGTCTGACCAACAAAATAAATGAACTATGAATTACTACTAGCTGAGAAAAATATGCATAGTGGGGGATAACAGAGACATGGCATGGATGAGTAGCTATCGAGCTGGGCGGTTAACTTACAGGATTACAGTTTATTTAGAAAGGATGTTAAAGACGGATAAGGGGGAAGGTGTCTGTCTTATGTAAAATCCGTCTGAAGCCAACATGCGGAAGATATGGTATAGGTAAGGAAACAAGTGGATTCATTATGGCCGTAAATATACATGGGGGTTGACAATAACAATATAATACTAATAGGGTTTGCTTATAGCCCCATGTTAAAGAACCCATAGGATGTACTTCTCAGGCAAATAGATGAGGCGGCTTAGTCAGAATGGGTTATTATTATGGGAGACTTTCAAATATCCAGACATCAATTGGGAATCTGAACCTCCACATGTAGTCTCATAAAGGAAACAGGTTTTTGTTAATAACAATGATAATTTCTTTGCCAAATGGTGCAGAACCGCTAGAGGAAAGGCCTTCTAGATTTTATATGGCCTATAGACCTGACAGAGTAACAAAGGTTCAGGTTGAGGGCTCCTGGGAAATAGTGACCTAATATAATAAATTTCGTTATCCTTCAATAGAGTTTTTGTCAAGGGAGCCACAAAAACATGAATTTTAGGAAGGCTAATTTATTTCTGTTAGGAGGCCCTAACATTATTTGGACTGGGACATGTGTTTAAATATGGCAGAAACGTAATACTAAATGGGATATTTTTAAAACATCATAGGTCCACTGTGAGAGTACATACCTTATGGGAATAAAATAATTAGGAAACAGGAAAAACCAATTTTGGAAATCAACACGGGATGTAAAAGAGGCAATAACAAACAAAAATAAAGCGTGTTCACCCTAACTAAAACAGGAGGTTAGTGAAAGAGGCACTAAGAAGCTGTAGGGAAAAAACATAAAGTGTGTAAAATAAAGGATAAAGGAAGCAAAGCTGGAGACGTAAGACGTATCGCCATAGAAAGTAAAAATAACCCCCAAAATTTTTTTTAACTATATAAATAGGTCAAAAGATTTAAAACAGAAATGGTGCGCCCTTTGAAAAATACTGAGGAGAGACAGTAGAGGGCGAGATTGAGGAAAAAAAGCACACTATTAAACACTTTTTTTCTCCACTGTATTTCGAGGGGATGAGCTTCCTGTTGAACAGCGAGGGTGAGGTAAACTCAACTTTAAAAAGTTTCTTGTTAGTTTGAGATCGGCCAGGGATTCATGATCCCAAATTAAGTGGGCTCCATACGGGTTTATCTTACACCAGTTAGATTATACCAGATGCATTGCTTTGTCCTCCACCGGCTATCTCCGGTGTGGGGCAGAGCAGAGAACCTTTGATTCCACATGGTGTGGGGACGTGCCCGATTCTTGCAAAATATGGCGGGAAATTCACTGTTTTTTTGAATTGGACAACTGGTTTCACTAATGTGTGCTTCACTGAAAACAAGCCTCTTAGGTATTGTAGAAGTCTAATTTCGGGTAATTCAGACCGCACCCTTTATTGCTCTTTGCTCTTCTAAGCAGGATAAAAAAAAAATTCTTTTATATTGGATACGCCCAGGTCCCTACTTTAGAGCAGTGGAAACAGTGGTTAATGGGAACTCCAAGTTACAAGATCACTATGCTGCAAATGGCATCCCAAGGTTCATTAAGTTTGGAGCAATTGGACTGCAGCTCAAACGATGTGAATGGCAATGGATGGTTGTTGTTAAGGGGTGGGCCAGAGACCAGAACTGACAAGTGTGAATGGAAGATTGATTGTGATGGTGTGAAATGTATGACATAGAGGGCATAACATGACTGAAAGCACTTGAGGCGAATAATACAATTGAATGGGCCGATTCTATTCCTTTTTGTCATTGCTAATTTATACGTATACTATTATAAATATAATTACTTGAAACGTAGTTTGAATGTATACTCTGAATTTTCTGGGGACCAGCTGACTGTATCTTAGTATAGTTGCTATATTGCCGATTCCTCTTTGAAATTGTTTACTCTTAATTTGCAGTATTGTAATGGCTCTGTAGAACATGTGAGGCCTGTAGGTTTTTGTACTTTTTGTGTCTATTTGGAATTCTATCACTAAAGCCTATAAAACCAAAAAAAAAAAAAAGTTTCTTGTCATACCCAAGAAGAAGTGCAGCTCGTCTTACAGTAGGCATTATACATAGACAAATCCCACACGGCCAATGAGCACATCACTCCCTCGTGTCCTCATAGGGAGTTAAGTGAAGTCTTGATAGGCCCTATTCTTATTATTTATGGACTGTTAATAAAGGGGTTGTATGTAGCACAAACTGTGGTGCAAATATTCAAAAAGGGGTCAAAACGTGATCCAGGAAATATAGGCGGTAAGTTGACTTGTCTGTAGTAAAAATGTTTGAAGGTTTTCGCAGAGCTGTATTCCTGGAGAATCTCACTGAAAATATGTATACGCCGTTCCAGTTGGGTTTATGAAGGATCGAGGTCTGTCAGAATTATCTCATCAGCTTCTATCTGAGGAAGTCAGTTTCTAGACTGTGATCGGGATGAGCACTGTAGGTCATTATATCTAGATTTTTCTAAAGCATTGAACGGTGCCACATAAACGGTTGTTATAGTAATATGAGAGTGCTTGGGATTGGGGGAAAACGTGTGTAAAGCAATCTGGCTCACTGATAGAAAACAAAGGGTAGTAATTTAAACGGTCTACTCAACTGATCGCTGTTACTAGTGGGGACCACAAGGGTCAGAAGGGGCCCTATCCCTAACATTTTATTAATGTCTTACACGGGGAATACCAGTAAATACGATCTTTGCAGACATACAAACCGAAAAGTAATAAACCAAAATAGGGGATAAGTTTATTACAAAGGGATCTGGTTAAGTTGGAGGCCTGGGCAGGGAAATGGCAGATAGGTTTAACACAGATAAATGAAAGGGTTATCACATGGGAGGAAAAATCCATTACTGACTACATGTTAAATGAAAAGGGGTGGAAAAAAGTGACAGGGAAAAGGACTTGGGAATCGGTGGACAGTAAATTTAATTGTAGCAGCCAGTGTCAGACAGCACTCCCAAAGGCAAATGGATCGGGGTGCATTAGAAGGGGCAAGAGGCACATGATAAACATTTTTCTCCCATTATACAAGTCATGGTTAGACCAACATGGAAATTGTGTACATTTTTTGGGGCACCAGTGCACAGGAAAGACATTTTTAGAGCTTGAACAGGTAAAAGGCGGGCAACAAAAATAAAAAAAGGGACTGGGTTGGACTACAGTACACGAAGTTTGGAAAGATTAGGGTTTTTTGTTTAGAGAAAAGACGGCTTCGGGGGGACATAATAAATATTTTTAAAATATTGGGGCCAAATAGAGATTCTCTAAAGATTTATTTTTACCCAGGACGTATCTAGAACAAAGGGGGCATCCCTACTCTTGAGGGGAAAGAAAGTTTCTACATAAACTAGAAAGGGATTCTTTACTGTAAAAGCAGTGAGACTGTGGGAAATCTCTGCCAAGGAACTTGTCTGGGAATTCACTAAAAGAGTTCAAAAAGGGGTTTGATGCATTTTTTGGAGATAATAATATAACAAGTTTTTAGGTCTAGGATTCTGGAGAGGGGGCATTATACAGGGATTTTTCCGATTCCAATTGGGGGTCGGCAAGGAATTTTTCCCTAAAATGAGACAATTTGGGTTCTACCCCTTGGGGGTTTTTTTTCCTTCCCCTGGTCAAAACCCTTTGCACAACAGGCTGAACGGATGGTTCTTCTCTCAATTTAAAATAAACCTACCCCTTTAAAAATTTTAAAAACTGTTCAGTCTTTTTTCAGTGGGCAAACTTACACAATCAGCAAGGGATCAAATAATTATTTCCTTCACTGTAGCAAATCTATTGCTGTACCTTTCTGTGTATATACCCTGTTTTCCATTGCTTGGGTACCCCTATATTTGCAGTGGATATGTTGTGCAGATACTGTGTTTTTGCTCAGGTGGGACTGGGGATCTGGGGCCCCGGGGGGTTGCTTGGGGGCCCACTCTCACTCCGACATGAAAAAATTCCCGGGCTTCGGGCATAAATTTAGTCCATTTTACCACATAATGTAGTAAAAAAAAAAAATGTAAAGTGAAAAAAAAGAACTGAAAAAAGTAGTATGCTAAACCAAGTATCACATTTTTTACCACATATCTGTTTGTCTCACACGTCTATCTCACATATCTATCACACACATTTGTCACAGTCTAATATATAAAAGACACATGGCTAAGCAGCTCCATCCATATCCTCCTCCTCCCCCCACCAGCCCACATACAATATCCCCCTCCACGTTTCCCTTGGTCACATACCTCATCACCTTCTAAAATAAACACCACTATAAACACCAGCAAGAAAATAAAAGTGTAACTCCTAATCACAGGGTCAGATGTTCCCTCACTTTTACAATCAGGGACAAGTGTACACTGCCACTATAGTAGCGCCAATATAACCTACAACACCGTCAAAGAGGTCAGACACCAACTCGGGTCACATCACATTACAGTGAATACAGCATTGATCCAATATTGAAGCAAAATAACCCCTGAAATCAAGGACTCACAGGAGATATCTCTGATGAGTCTTTCTCTTTTCTCATGAGTCGTTCTGTTTCCCGTCTCTTCTCCATCCGTTCCACATTGCCTTGATGACTTGTGCCGGCCACCACTCCTCCCTGCAGTAATTACACACAAATATCACATCTTTACCTATTCTCACCCCTGTACAAACTTCCCAGGGGTTGGAAAGCGGATACAAGCCATAGCTTAGAAGCATAGTCTCCTAAGGGGTTGGAGCGTGGGGAGAGGACTAACCCCCTGGAGATTATGCTACACCTATTGGCTGCTCCCCTCAGAATCATATTACTAGGTAGGTAGTCAAAACCCTAAGTAGGTAGGCAAATGGGCAAGTCCCCAGGCAGCCAGATAGGTCCATTTACTGTAGGTAGGCAGATCCCCGCTGTATAAGTTGGTAGGCCGGCCCCAGGCGGGTTGGTTGGTAGGCCCAAGTAAGGTAGATAAGTAGGCTACGGGTGGGTAGGTAAATAGACCACAGGTAGATTATTAGGCCCCAGTTAGGTAAATTGATAGGCTCCAGTTAGGTTGGTGGGCCCCAGTTAGGTAGGCTGTAGGTAGGTGTTGGTGAGTCCCAGTTAGTTAGACTGTAGGTAGATGGTGGCCCCCAATTAGGTAACCTGTAGGTAGTTAGAGCCCCAGTTACGTAGACTGCAGGTAGTTAGGGTCCCCTTTAGTTAGTCTGCAGGCAGTTAGGGCCCACTTTAGATAGTGTGCAGGCAGTTAGGGCTCCTTTTTGATAGTGTGCAGGCAGTTAGGGCTCCCTTTAGATAGTGTGCAGGCAGTTAGGGCTCCCTTTAGATAGTGTGCAGGCAGTTAGGGCTCCCTTTAGATAGTGTGCAGGCAGGTAGGGCTCCCTTTAGATAGTGTGCAGGCAGTTAGGGCTCCCTTTAGATAGTGTGCAGGCAGTTAGGGCTCCTTTTTGATAGTGTGCAGGCAGTTAGGGCTCCCTTTAGATAGTGTGCAGGCAGTTAGGGCTCCCTTTAGATAGTATACAGGCAGTTAGGGCCCTCTTTAGATAGTATACAGGCAGTTAGGCCCCCCTTTAGATAGTATACAGGCAGTTAGGGATCGCTTTAGATAGTATATAGGCAATTAGGGCTCCCTCTAGATAGTATATAGGCAATTAGGGCTCCCTTTAGATGGTATACAGGCAATTAGGACTTCCTTTAGATGGTATACAGGCAATTAAGGCTCCCTTTAGATGGTATACAGGCAATTAAGGCTCCCTTTAGATGGTATACAGGCAACTAGGGCTCCCTTTAGATAATATAGAGGCAATTAGGGCCCCCTTTAGATGGTATATAGGCAATTAGGGCTCCCTTTAGATAGTATATAGGCAATTAGGGCCCCCTTTAGCTAGTATAAAGGAAATTAGGGCTCCCTTTAGATAGTATAGAGGCAATTAGGGCACCCTTTAGCTGATATATAGGCAATTAGGGCCCCCTTTAGCTAGGATATAGACAATTAGGGCCCCCTTTAGCTAGTATATAGGCAGTATTTAGTGCCACATTTCTCATAAAAATTTTTTTTTAAAAACCCTCACCTTCCTCTTACTCCTGACGAGCAGCCCACCGGCTTCTAGTTGTGACGTCAATGCGCCGCTTACGTCACCACTAGAGGCCAGCACCTGGTAGGCTTAAGGCCTAGCACCTTAGGCCTACAAGGGTGTACAGTGGAGCGGAACGCCAGTGGCGCTTTGCTCTACTGACACCGTGCAGTCCTGGGAACCGAGGACATTAGTCCTCGACTCCCGGGCCCTGACTCTGAACGCTCGGGACACAGGGCCTGGGCGTTCAGGGACAGGATACAGCGGCACTACCTCCGGAGCTCACAGGAGCTCAGGGCCCAGTGGGGGATCCACCGACTCCCCGGTGGGACAGTCGCCTGGTTATGCTTTTCTATAAATCAGGACTACCCAGATTCTGGTAAGCGCATGTTACTAGAACATGCACAATGGATTACACCCCAGTCACCTCTCTCCTGCTCTATAAAACTGAATGCTCAGTAGCCATGGAGAGGTTCTATACTTTTGCCCGTGCTCATCATTGCGAAGCCAAGTGATGATGTGCCCTCATCTATCATACTGCTCTTGCATCAAGGCACTGATACTACTTTATGTAAAGTAGATAACAGTGCTTTGGAGCAATCTCACTAGACAAATCACATGACTGCCATAAATTCCATCTGGACAGAGTGAAACAAGTCTTCAGTGTTTACATTGTTGATATCAGGAAAGTAAGGGCTTGGACTTTCAGAGCTGAGGTAAAGTAAAATGTCACTTACAGTTATATGTTCCAAACATTACACTTTATGGCCGTTGTGTACATATTTTACCAGGGGTGTAATTAGAGCAGCCTGAGCCTTAAAGCAAACTTTTTGATGGGCCAACCCCCCATGGCAGCCCCTTCCCGACCATTAACGTTAACCAGTACTTCTTAATTATAGTCAAAGGGTTACTAGATAATACAAGGAGCAAATACCTCACCATACATATCACCATCATACTGCTACCAAATACTACCATACTAAGACCAACATTAAGATTCACGCTACTACATAAGGACCCGATTATACTGCTAAAACACAACCACAAATTACTACCACATAGCGACTGAATAATTCCACTGTACTATTATTGAAAAAGATCAGTATGCAAAGACCAATATTACCGCCATAAAATGAGTATGTAGTAGAATATACCAGTTATATACTGGCGCTCTACAAACTGTATATTACTGCCATACAGCGACCATATAGTGGGAGGTTTCCCCGTGGGCAAGGCCTTCAGACGTAAATACCCACCCCAAAAAGGGTAGAAAAGCAGAGGACTCAGGGTGAAAAAACATATTTTCAAGACATAGGGGGACATTAAAGAACTCGCCGGGTCGGGGGCGCTTTTTTCCGCTATTTTTTCCGGGGAAAAACTGCGCCCCATTTTTTGTCGGGGCCGGGGGGCGCTCATTTTCATCCTATGTAAAATCCACCGCGCCCCGCCAGTTTTGGGTTTGGCGCAGTGGGGACTTTGGGCCCCAGTTTCGGCGCTGCGCCTGAGGTTTTGCCGCCGGGGGTAGTTTTCGGCCCTCCATGCCCGGGGAAAAAGTCCCCAAAGGGCCTTTGCCATGTGTTTGGGGGCAGTGGGGACCCGAGGGGAAAGAGCGCGCTGCGACCGAAGTTTTGCGCCAGGGGGTGGCCTTTGTACAAAGCGGGGGGGAAAAAATCCCTGCCCCCCGCCATGGGGTGAGGGACAGGCGGGGAGATGGGGGGAAAAGACCCATTTAAACCAAAGGAGAACTATTTTACCCCAAACAAAATTTAAAGGCGGGGCAAATTTTAAAAACAGAAAAATGCAGAATAAGACTGATTTTTAGCTAAGGGGGGGGCTTGGCTATCCCCCGCCAATCAGAGCGCGAGCTACTTCTCCCATTGTAGTCTATGGGGAGATCGGCGCCATGCAATCCGGCTTTTCCCGCGCCGGGCGCATGGGGGTATGAAAAAAAAAAAAAAAAAAAAATTTTTAATTTTTTTTTAAGTTAAAATATTCTCTGGAAAAAGACTGAAACCCCTTTTATAAACATAACATTAATAAAAACCCAACAAACGCATTTTTTGGGCCGGGAAAAAGGGGCAACAAAAGGGAAAAAGGGTTTAAAAGAGAAAAATTTCCCGGGAAAAAACAGTAAACTCAAATTTTTAAACCTTTTGATGGTTTGGCAGAAGCCAACCAATCAGAATAGGCGACAAAGGGCCCAATTAAAAACCTAGGAAAAAGTTTTTGGGCCAATCCAAATATGGAAACACAGTCCCCCCTTTTTAAAAACCCATGGAGGGAAAAATTTAAAAAAACCCAAACATAATTTAAAGGGGGGACAGTTCAAAAACGTAAAAAAAACAGAAAAGAGCTGAATTTTGGGTTAGTTTTTTTTTGGGTGGCTTGGGCCCAACCCACCAAAACAAAAGCGCGAGCTACTTTTTCCCATTGTATCCCATGGGGAGATCGGGACACCCGGGAAAACTCAGGGGGCACAGCCCGTGGGGGCATGGAGGGAAAAAACAAAAAAACATTTTTATTAATTTTAAAAAAAAAATTTTCACAAAAAATAGCTGAAACCTTCATCTAAAAATAAATCATTTAAATCCCGAACAACGCTTTTGTCGCTGAGACCGGCGCACATAGGGAATTGCAATAGAGAGAATCACCGGGAAAATACAGTAATTCAAATTGTTTAAGCTCCTTCTGATCTGGTCGGCATAAACCAGACCAAATTCAGAATAGGAGCGACAGTTGGCCCATTATAACCTATGAGAAAAATTGACCAATCATAATTCAAAGGCGGGACAGTTTCAAAATACAGTAAAAAGGCAGAAACGAGCTGATTGGTTGAGCTAGCGAGGGCTCGTCCAGCTTAACCAATCAGAGCGCGAGCTACTTCTCATAGAGTTCTATGAGGGAAAAGAAATTCCGAGCGAGCTCTTTGATTGGCTAAGTTAAAAGAGGCGCCGTTATTTGGACCAATGGGAGAGCGAGCGATATCAATCAAATCATGTTTATTTCTTTATTTTCGTTGCACCAATACATGATTTTATTGAATTAATATTTTTTTTTCGTTACCCCCATATTATTATTCATTTATATACACATCGGTACAACTTCCTGTAGTCCTTATAATTTGATTTCCGGCCATGTAGAGTTTTATTTCAGATTGCATTAGAAAACCCATAGGAGCGTCGCTCGCTCTCGCCATTGGACCAAATAACGGCGCCTCTTTTAACTTAGCCCATCACAGAGCTTTGCTCGGAATTTCCTTTTCCCCATAGAACTCTATGAGAAAGTAGCTTCGCGCTCTGATTGGCTAAGCTGGAACGAGCCCCGCTAGCTCAACCAATCAGCTTCGTTTCTTCTGCCTTTTTTTACTGTATTTTGAACTGTCCCAGCCTTGGAAAATTGAATTGGTCAATTTTTCTCCATAGGTTAGAATGGTCCCTGTCGCTCCTATTTCTGATTGGTCAATTCTCCTTCCATAGGATTATAATGGGCCACTGTCGCTCCTATTCTGATTGGTGTTTATTTATGAGCCGACCAATCAAAGAGCTAAACAATTTGAATTACCTGTATTTCCCGGCGATTCTCTCTATTGGCAATTCCCTATGTAGCGTCGGTCTCGGCGACAAACCGCTTTGTTCGGCGATTTAACTGATTTATTTTTTAGAGAAAGGTTTCAGCGCTTTATCTGATAATGTTTTAACACTTAATAAAAATGATTTTTTTATAATCTTCATGCCGCATGTCGCTGAGCGCCGAATTTCAGTGCGCGATCTCTCCATAGACCTACAATGGGAGAAGTAGCTCGCCTCTGAATGGCTAGGGATAGGCAAGCCACCCGCTACTCAGCCATTCTAGCTCTTTTCTGCTTTATACTACTTTTGAACTGTCCGCCGCCTTGGATTTTGATTTGGTCAAAACTTCTCCATAGAATAGAATGGGTCTTTTTTTGTCGCTTCCTATTCTGATTGGTCAATAGTTCTCCATAGTTTTTAAAGTTGGACACTGTCGCTCCTATCTGATTGGCTGTGTATGCCGACCAATGATGAGAGCTTAAACAATTTTGGAATTACTGTAATTTCCCGTCAATTCTCCTATTGCAATACCTTATTTGCGCCGGTCACGGCGACAAACGCGTTGTTAGGGATTTGAAGTGCTTTATTTTAAGAAATGTTCAGCGCTTATCTGATAATGTTTTAACACTTAAATAAAAATTATTTTTTATTCATGAACTCCCATGCCGCACGGGCGCTGAGCCCCGAATTGCAATTGGCCCATCTCTCTCATAGACTACAATGGGATAAGTAGCTCGCGCTCTGATTGGGCCTGGGAAAGCCAAGCCCCACGCCCCGCATTAACCATCAGCTCTTTTTTCTGCCTTTTATACTGTATTTTGACTGTCCCGGCCTTGGATTTTGATTGGATCAAAATTTACTCCATAGGCTATAATGGGTCTTTGTCGCTCCTATACTGATTGGCCGAGATAAGACAAGCCCCCCGCTAGCCTCAACCAAACAGCTCTTTCCTATTCTGGCATATATTAACCTGTATTTTGAACTGTCCCGCCGTTGATTCTGATTGGTCAATTCGTATCTCCATAGGTATTAATGGTTCACTGTCGCTCCCTATTCTTGATGGCCGGTTTCTGCCGACCAATGAAATAGCTTTCAGAATTTGAAAACTGTATTTCCCTGCAATTTCCAATATACGATTTCTATGATATTGCCCATTTCCTAGTTTTTTTGGGAAAGTGATTTTTTTTTTATTATGTTTATAATTTTGAGGTTCAGCTCTTTTCCGACACCTGTTTCACGCCTTTAAAAAAGGCGATTTTTTTCGGGATTCATACTCCTCTGCACAGGCGTAGCGCCCGAGATTTTCTGTCGCGATCTTCTATTATTCTTCCTCGCGATGTTCCGATCCTGCATCACTTCGCCTGCCAGCCGGAGATTTAACCAATATAAACCAGGTCGACTGGTCGAGCTGCCGAGCGCATGCACTGCGCCTCACTTTGCCGACTCGCTGATCGTCACAATGCCTCTGGAAGATACGAGCATGCAGCATCCCCGCCCCGGAACTGCCTACACTGCGCCCACCACCCGCGCCCCCTGCCCACCCCTTCAACGCGGGCGCAGCTGAAAGTGGCGAAACGCTGCGCCTTTTACACCGCATCCCCTGCGTCCGACAGGGGGATTCGTGCCGTGAGGAGCAGTGGATACGCCCAAAAAACAGCGTAAAGGCCCTTTCATCACAGTGTCCGCCCCATATCTCTAAATCATTCACTTTCCCCTTTCTATTGTGTCTGATCCAGACCACCAAGATGACTTATCCCAGCCACCAATCGTCCCTTTATCGACACACAAATATCTTAGAATTCTCACTTTTCCAGCACCTTCCTATCTCCTACCTCTGAACCACCTCCCCCTGGGTGGAAAAAGTGGATACAGTCCTTAGTTTAGAGGCACAGTCTCCTAGTGGATTGGGGAGGAACAAATTACTAACCACCTGAAGATTGTGCTAAAGCTATGGCCTGTACCCTTCAGAATCATATTACCAGGTAGATAGGCAAAGCCTATGTAGTTAGGCCCCAGGTCTGTACCTGTGCCTCATCTAGGTAGAAATGTAGGCCCCAGTTAGGAAGGTATGAAGAGCCCCGTTAGTTAAAAAGAAAAAACAAAACTCACCTGTATCCACATTCCCACGACAGTCTTCAGGCCGGCTTCTCAGAGTGAAGCCCTGTGTAGGCAGTGCAATGATATGACATCATCGTTCCCCATACGGCTGTTGCCTGGTAGGTCTAAGGCTTAAAGGGAACCTGCCACACAGATTATGCCCCCCTTACTGAGGACAGCACAAGCTAGTGTCAGACCTGCTGTTCCCAGCGCTGTGTCCCTTATTCTGTAAGATGCTGAAGTTTTAGAGTATTTAATGCTCAAATCTGTAGTTTTCAGCCAGAAAAGAGTGATAAAAAGAATCCGTTTTTTTTCCATACCCCGCCCATCTGAGGCTAGCCCCGCCCACTTCAGCTGATAAACCTATTACTTTAAACAGGTAGAACCATGTGAATAACTGTCAGGTGGGTGGGGCTAACCTTTGGTGGGTGGAGCGAACACCTGCTCATGAATAAGATTTGAGCATTAAATGCTCTAAAACTGCTGCATCTTACAGAATAAGGAACACAGTGCTGGAAACAGCAGGTCTGTCACTAGCTTGTGCTTTCCTCAGAAAGGGGGTCATAACCTATGTGACAGGTTCCCTTTAAGATCTACTAGTCTGCATAGTGAGGCAGGGTGCCAGTGGTACTTTGCTCCGCTAGGACCCGGCCAACAGTGAACACTAAGTTATGGTAACTTACTGTTCACTGCCGACCGGGCTCTGTCATAACATCCCGTCACCTGTCACTATGGGGTGCGTCTGGTCCCGACAGTGGCAGTGTCAGTGTTGGGACCTGATAGGACCCTAGTGACAGCCGACAGCATGTTATGACAGCGCCCGGCCGTCAGCGAACAGTAAGTTACCGCAACTTACGTGTTCAGTACTGGACTTACCCCGATGTTGTCTGTCACTAGGGGCCCATCCAGTCCCAACACAATTGGACAGGCTCCCTAATGACAGATGATGGGGTGTTATGACAGGCCAGCAGTGAAAATTAAGTAACTGTTCATTGCCGACCGGGCCTCCTAGTGATGGTGAGCACCACAGCAGCCGCTATGGCTGCAGAGGCGGTAGTTCCGACACTGTAATTTATATAAATTGGCAAAACCCTTTAAGCTATATGTTGGGAAACAAATGGAATCATATATGTTGTTAAATTAAATGTTTAAAAAGAGGACAAAATGAGAGACTTCAAACTTTAAAATAGATCTGTGGAGAAGATCAAAGGATCTTTGTTGACCTGTCTATGGCATGGCGCTCTTTCCTTAGTGATTTCTACAGGTACTTGAACATGACATGATTGCAACCACTTCTTTGTAATGTGATACATACACTCGGAGCAGCTGTTTTCCTACATAAAAATTCACTGGAGGTTTCTCATCATTCTTTAACAGCAGCAATTAGAGGATTATTATTCAAGTCTAGCACAAAAGAAAAGCAAAGCCATTTTATTTAGCCCTATGATCTTTCCCTTTAGACATTCATTCCAATGTTACATAAACTATTGCAGTAATATTTTTAATTCACATAGGACAATCCTCATATCAAGGCCATGTACTGTTTTGCCACAAATAAATGTAAAATGTGTTACTTTTCTCTAGAAACATGTATTCATTGTTTATACAACATTTTCATGGACTACTTCATAATGTAGGTGATCGTGTTCATTTTACAGACATTGAAAGTAATATATAATGAAATTATATCAATGTGGAGATAGTGTGCAAGCTTAGCTACATCTATAAAGCTGACCTATTCGTCAGATCTTAAAACATGCATCATGCAAATGACAGGTAAACAGGTAAAAGAAATGTCCAATTGTCTTTAAAGGGGCATTCTTATCATGCTGTTTCACAGAGCCTACTCTTCACAGCCAGCTTCAGGCTCACACTTCCTGGTAAGGCTGTGGGTGGTTCTACAACAACCACAGATATTTCAGCTCTGCTATTCCTAGCTGATCCTGTTAGAGGGACATTGGCGACAGAAGGGTCTAAACAGCAGCGCATAAAGCTAAAGGGATCTAAAGGGTTAAAGTTTGCTAGTAACAAACATAAACAAGCTCCTGTGCTGCTGATAAGACACAGCAGGCAACAAAAACACAGATTGGGAACAGCACAGACAATTCCACAATAGACCCTTAACGGTCAATATTGATGCAAAGTCCGACCTAAGGCGAGCAAGCCTCAAACTCACCACAAATAGATTCAAAAATTGTTTGGACGACAGCATCTTGAAGGAGTCACCTTTATTCCAAAGTGAGAAACACCATAGCAATGTTTCGGCCTGTCAATGCAAGGCCTTTTTCAAGCAGCTGCTTGAAAAAGGCCTTGCATTGACAGGCCAAAACGTTGCTGTGGTGTTTCTCACTTTGGAATAAAGGTGACTCCTTCTTTTAAGATGCTGTCGTCCTTTTTTTTGAAGACACAGCCGGCAGTGACCTTACCATCCTGGCCAGGGCACTAGAGCCTGCTATAGGAAAGCTTATGTGCAAAAGCAGGAGATAAGAACTAAAATTAAGCTAAATCAGAAGAATATTGTATTTGTCAGTAATCTTTAAATGTGTTTATCTACATTTTTAAGGCTAATTAATGAGATGCAAATACCCCTATAAGGTTTCTAGAAGTGGGCATTCCCCTAGAACAGTGGGATTTAAAGGGATTTTCCCATCTCATAAAGCAATGGCATTTTGAAAAAATGTTTCATCAATTTACTATCAGTAGGTGGCGAAACTCTTGGATCCTCAATGGGTCTCGGCAATGAAATGCATGTGGTAATATGGTGATCAGCTGATGTATTTAGCCATTGTTGCACCCATACTGTATTTTTAAATATTTAATATCCAATTTAAAAGGCCCATTTTCAAATAAACTATCGGGACCTTCTGTTCAGGACCCT
Organism: Phyllomedusa bahiana; assembly: GCA_025379985.1. Lineage (NCBI taxonomy): Eukaryota > Metazoa > Chordata > Amphibia > Anura > Hylidae > Phyllomedusa > Phyllomedusa bahiana. The sequence continues at coordinate 39,658 of JAODAL010004593.1, forward strand.
TATATAATAACAAGCCTAGAGAACAACTCCAAAGATCCCCTCTCTGGAGGATTTGACATGTTCATGCAACACATGGACAGGCCATTTGTTTGCAATGAGTCCTGTATAATACTTTATTTCCCCTCTGCGGCTTGGAAGGAAAATTACACACTTGGTACCTGATTCTCACAGATCACAGCAGATCACTGAGGTATCCCACCTTGTAATCTGCTTATAGCCAGGGAATCTATTTTAAGGAAAGGGATTTGTAATCAGACAACCCTTTACACGGTTTGTTCATAGTTTATCCAAGTTGTCGATACATCGGCAAAATCATATTTACTGACTCGAACATTGGGAAACACCATATGTAAATACAGGCTTGGATATTTGTTAACCACCCATGATGAACTGCCAGTAAGTCTATGTAGTAATACTGATAGCAACGACAATAACACAAATGTTTAAGACAAAACACTTGAAATAATTCTTATTTCGCCTTATTTTACCATGTCCTTAGTAACCTGTTCAGTTTGACTTCTTAGCGGAACGCTATTCCAGTAGTTGTTCTATCTCCAGGGCAAGATAACAGGCGACATGCGAGAAATGCATCAGTTCACACTCCTCCTTCAGCGTAGAGGAATTCCTGGAACACATTACTCTTGGCTTCCCCTATATGAACACATCTGGTGCAAATTATTATTTGAATTCTGCACCAGTTTTGCACCTGTTTTCTCCCAGCGAAAATAATGAACGTGTGATTTATAAACAAACAGGCTGTAATTATGATGGTGCAAAACACAAGACTTTCCATATGGCATACACTGAGCCCTTCAACAAGTTACCCAACTGCTCATTTCCTGCAGCACTTATAATAATTGACTGCCACTTATTCAGCTCCCATTTAACACTGTCCAGAGACTGGCAAATACAATGGCACATAGCAGACCCATTATGCATACGGAACACTAATTATGACAAGAGACCCAGACAACATATACTTTATTCTGCAATCTAGCAATGGCCGATAAGTGATTTAAATATCATAAACCCGAAATTATTTTTGATATATGATATGCATGGGTAAATAAATGAAAGTATCATGTACATCATATTGTACATGAAAATATACAGTATTAGCAACACTATTTTACATGGATTCTAGGCTTTCATATACATATTCCTAGTATTCTTCTTTGGATTAGGGTCACTGTCAACTTCGACCCAAATCAAAGAGATCCAATTTTGGGAAAAATCACCAGAAAAACCTAGCCTAATGCTATATTTGGGTTAGTATTTTTATGGGTTTTTTCACATGCTAGCTTACCATTCGATTGTACTCCTAGTCTAGAGGTCCTCCCAACATGGCATCCCTCTGGTTATTATAACATAGCTAACCGAAAGTGATTTTGGACCAAAAGTGAAGCCACACCAGGACAGGAGCGCTGTGAAATGATAAGTTATCCAATAAAAAACTTTAAAAAAAACCTTAAAACTAACCCTAACTCCAATTTAGAGTTAATGTTATGGTTAGGGATAGGTTTAGAGGAAAAATTTGGGTTTGGGGTATTCTGTATTCCAATTTTTCCAATGTATTCCTACAAGAGCAGATCCTACTTACTCTGTGATGCCATATGGTTCATAGTCTATGACCACAGAGGGCAGTGTTTATTTACAGGCACTCATCCATACATATGGGATATATCATTAATTATCTAATGCAGGATCTTGTCCAAAAAGACAATATTAGCCCTAGAAATGCTCCTCACATCAGAGCAGGCTATATAACAAAAAGGATATCTGGAATTAGGCGTTCTATGTGCTATTATTAAAGCCCTATCTATATAATAACCCCACAGCTTCTTTATGTTTATATGATGCTATAATTTGTTTGCTGTATCAGTTCCGCACATTCACATATCTTTGGAAAAACTTTGGATGTGCATTATTAGTATACAACATGCACTTAAAAGATAAGGTTAAATATTAACATGCAAACTGACCTTGAAGACTCTGCAAATCTACCTGCAGCAGAGGTGAAGTATATACCTAAAAGAGTTATCCACAGCAGCAGCCACATGTCTAAGTCTTGGAAAGCTTATATTGTACTGAGAGGAAAATCTTCTGTCTTCTTTCTGTGTTGTTGTGTGCAGTTACTTGTTCATTAGCACTGTCCTTTTGAATGGAGGGCAGTCCTGAGAGTCCTTGTAGTACTATTCACTCCATCCCTGTGCAGCTCTAGTAGTGGGGGAGCGCTTTTCGCCTAGCCTGTCTTTTGTTGGGTGTTAGCTCTGCCTTTTTCCTGCCTTTAAGCAGCTGCATAAAACACTTGGCTGCTCTGAAATTCCAGCCAGTCTGCCCTCACAGGCACTGATGACAGCACAGAAGGTTGGTGGGTTGTGGCAGGATTTTACATAGGGAGGAGTGGGCTGTCTAGGGTTTTCCTTACTTTAACCCTATGTTCCCACTACCTGTGTGACAGAAAAGTACTTGCATATTACTCTAGAACAGCCACAGGTTGGAGACTTATAGACAATACCTCTGGGTGTCTCTCTGCCCCTGTTAAGCCAAAAAACAGACACATGACATGGGTTAGGTATATCTTCATCGATATTTCCTAAGACTTTTTCCACTCTTCCAGATCTAATCTCTTGTATTGTCTGCATGTCTGCTTTCTCCATTTAGTAAATGGTGCTTCGGCTGGATGCTTAGTAGTAATGTAATGCTGCAGGCAGAAGACACTTAGGACGACATGTATGTACGCGGCTGCGCCAGTATTCTGGTGTCCTTTCGGCCCAAAAATTGTTGTAGCCCTGTTCACTAGATGTATGAGCAGACGCACTCCAAAGTTAGAGCATTTTCCGGTGCCCGCGGGACTTTGTAATGCGCCTAAGATGTGGGGGGGTTCTGGAGGCATGTTGCACCACCACCGTATGATTTTATATATCTATGACTGTAGGATGGCAAAACTAGTTACTGCTGGAACAGCCAGACCAAGTTAAAAGTGGTTTACCTGAGCCTGAGATGTCGTAGTGGAACTAGAAAGCACAAAATCTATCTGAGGGGACCTAAACATGCCTACCTAACTGACGGAACCAATACATGCCTGCCTAACTGAGGGGACCTATATATACCTGCCTAACTGAGGGGACCTATACATGTCTACCTAACTGAGAGGATCAATACATGCCTGCCTAACTGAGGGAACCTATATATACCTGCCTAACTGAGGGGACCAATACATGCCTGACTTACTGAGGGGACCTATATATACCTGTCTAACTGAGTGGACCTATATACTTGCCTTTCTGAGAGGACCTATATATACCTGTCTGAGGGGACCCATACATACCTGCCTAACTGATGGGGCCTATATATACCTGCCAAACTGAGGGGACCCGTATATACCTGCCTAACGGGACCTATATATACTTGCCTAACTAAGGGGACCTATATATATCTGCCTAGCTAAGGGGACCTGTATATACCTGCCTTACTGAGGGGACCTATATATACCTGCCTCACTGAGGGGACCTATATATACCTGCCTCATTGAGGGGACCTATATATACCTGCCTAACTGAGGGGACCTATGCATGCCTACCTAACTGAGGGGACCAATACATGCCTGCCTAACTGAGGGGACCTATATATACCTGCCTAACTGAGGGGACCAGTATATACCTGCCAAACTGAGGGGACCTATATAAACCTGCCTAACAGAGAGGACCTATATATACCAGCCTTATTGAGAGGACCTATATATAACAGCCTTACTGAGAGGACCTATACATACATGCTTAACTGAGGGGGCCTATACATACCTGCCAAACTGAGGGTACCCATATATACCTGCCTGAGGGAACCCATATATATCTGTCTAACTAAGGGGACCCATACATGCCCGCTTAACTGAAGGAACCTATATATACCGGCTTAACTAAGGGGACCTATATATACCTGCCTAACTGAGGGGACCTATACATACCTACCTAACTGATGGGACCTGTACACCTACGTAACTGAGGGGACCTATAGAGCTTCCTATCTGATGAGGGGAGCTATAGAGCTACCTAACTGAGGGGACTTGTATAATAAGAAAGGCGCTGCTAGAAAAGTGAAGATTCTAGGATGTGTATGTGGTAAATTCTGCAGAGACCAGTCATGGCTGGGAGAAGTCATCATGGCGGTCTGGACCAAAAGTAAAAAAACAAGGGTAAGACGACCACTTCTTCCTACACTGGTACCTGGTCCAGGCGCAGTTGCATGGCACTGGAGCTCTGTTGGTGTCCCTGGAAGAAACGTTAACTATGCTAATGGCAAGATGTCCTGGAGTTCGTCCCAGCCATTCATCTCCCAGGAGCAGATGAGGGGAACACACCATTCACTTGTTACACTGTAGTCAGCTGAGGGGGCGCATAGTTTGCTGTTTTAACTCTTTACTTTCCTGTCTGGTTTGCCGCTTGCAGAACTTTCTGTTCAAAGTTTTACATTTACAGAAAGTTGTTTCAGACGTATGGTTTACTCTACTGAAGGGCTACCTACCTAACCTAGCTACCTACCCACGCTAATTGTGGTCAGAGGCAAGGTTTAATAGGGGATCGCTTGAATGACAATATACTGCAGTACACAAATACCATAGGATTTTGTACTAGCGATCACTTGAATTAATACCCTGGTAAGACAGGAAAAAAAGATTTAAAGCTACATTTAAAACTACAAAAAGAAATGCCGGAATTGTGTCTTCGTGTCAGTCACCTCACTTTTGTTATAAAATTGGAATTAAAGGTGGAAAAGTCATAAGCACCCTAAAATGGAAAATGATACAAATAAAAACCCTAACCCCATAACAACTTATACCTGACACAGCTTAGCTGACAGAAAGAGATTATTGGTAAAACACATTAAACACTCTTTATAAATCTGGTATCGACAGAATTCTACTGACCCACAAAATAAAGATAATGGGCAACATGTATTGTTTTTGGCATTCAGACGCCAATTTTTCTGCGCATAATATTAATGTAGAATGCGCCTGATTTATGAACCTGCTCTGCTGCGGGTCATAAATCAGGCGCATTATAGTGCAGAAATGACAATTCTGGCTCAGGTAAACCACATTGAAAGTGGTGTACATGTTCCAGCAGTAATGCACCTGGAATTGCCGTACTGAAGCTATAAATCTATAGCCTTTTACGGCTCTAGTGCTCCCCGCCTCCCGCTCTGTAATGCGCCTGATATTGAGGTGCGGGCGATTTAAATCTATTGCGAACAGGGCTACGCTAGATGTCGTGCTGAAAAGACGGCAGACTTCTGCCATATCCCTTTTCATACATGTCGCCCAATGTGTCATCAATATCACATAGTAAGTGTCCACAAAAATAAACCTCAAAAACAAGTTTTTCCACGTTCGCCCTATGTTTTTTTTTTTTTTGAGGGGGGGAGGGGTCTGGACACTTTGGATGTATGGGGCCCTAAAATTCCTGCTGGCGGCGCTACCCGCCGACACATGGAACTGGGCCCGGTCCACACACCATGCTTAAGAATGCCTGGCCCTCTGTCCCGGGCGCTCAGAAGCATGTCTGCGCAGGCTATTCTACCTAGTAAGTCTAAGGTCCTAAGCCTTAGATGTACTAAGGGATGGACGCGCACCACTCGGTGGAGCGATGACATCATATCATTGTGCCGTCTGCGCTGGGCTTCAGTAGGAGAAGCCCAGCCTGCCTGGACGGCCGCACATCGATGAATGGAAAGAGGCGAGTGCATTTATTTTTTAATCTAATGGGGTTCGACCTGCCTGCCTATTTACAGCCTAACTACCTGGGGCAATCTACTTTCTACCTGGGGCAATCTACCTTCTACCTGGGTCAATCTACCTACTTATCTGGGGGCAATCTATAGTTGAAATACATACACTATAAAAAAAAAGACACATATGCATGTTTTTCTCACTATCTGACATGAAATCAGAATAAACCTTACCTGTTTTAGGTCAATTAGGATTACCAAAATTATTTATATCTGCCAAATGCCAGAATAATGAGAAAGAGAGGATTTTAAGGCATTTTTATTACTTTCTGCAAAGTCAACAGTTTACATACAATAGGGTTACTATGCCTTTAAACAATTTGGCACAGCCCATATGATGATGTCATGTCTCTGGAAGCTTCTGATTTATTGGCAACATCTGAGCTAATTAGAGACACACCTGTGGATGTATTTTAATTTCACACCAGAAACACACTGCATCTGTGAGTAACATCATAGGAGAGTCTAAAGAAATCATCCAAGATATCAGGAAGTGAATTGTGGACTTGCACAAATCTGGATCATCCTTGGGTACAAATTCCAGATATCTGAATGTGCCTCGTTCATCTATATAAACAGTTATACCCAAGTACAAACAAGATGGGAATGTCCAGCCATCATACAGCTCAGGAAGGAGACGGATACTGTGTCTAAGAGATGAACGTGCTTTGGTCCGACATGTACATATCAACCCAAGAACAAAATCAGAAGACCTTGTGAAGATGCTGGCAGAAGCTGGTAAGATTGTCTCATTATCCACAGTGAAATGAGTACTGTATCAACATGGGCTGAAAGACCAATCTGGCAGGAAAAAGCCATTACTCCAAAAGAAACATATAAAAGCCAGATTAATGTTTGCAAATGCACAGAAGCAAAGACCTACATTTTTGGAGACATGTCCTGTGGTCTGATGAAACTAAAATTGAAATGTTTGGCTATAATGACCATCATTACGTTTGGAGGAAAAAGGCAGAAGCTTAGAAGCCTAAGAACACAATCCCGTCTGTGAATAATAATAATAATCTTTATTTATATAGCGCCAACATATTCCGCAGCACTTTACAATTTGGATGGTGTGCGTACAGACAAAATAAATACATTGAACAATGAAAAGCTACTTACAGATGAACAATGAAAAGCTACTTACAGATGAGACACAAGGTGAGAGGGCCCTGCTCGCAAGAGCTTACAATCTATTAGGGTGTACAGGAGAGACGAAGGGTAAGAAGTGCTAGATTTACAATGGTCCAGCCATGTGACATAAATATGGGGTTGTTATACGTAGAATTCGGATGAACCTGCCACCCAAACAGTACATCTATATACAGTTAAGTGCACTAGGGAGTGTGGGGGGAGGGGAGTCGTGTTAGCATTAGGGATTTTGGTAGGCCAGACTGAGAAGATGTGTTCTCAGGGCCCTTTTAAAGCTATGAGAGTTCTGAGTGTGCCTGATCGCCCGCGGTAGCATGTTCCAGAGAACTGGTGCCGCACGTGTGAAGTCTTGGAGACGGGCATGGGAGGTTCGGATGATTGATCAGTATAACCTGATATCATCAGCACGGAGGTGGCAGCATCATGTTGTGGGGTTGTTTTGCTGCAGAAGGGACCAATACATTTCACAAAATACATGACATCATAACGAAGGAAGATTGTAAAATATATATGGATAAGTCTTGAACACCAGAATTATTTATTCAATTTTCTTTATTTTTTATAGCACAACTTGCCTTTTTTAGTGAAACACAGCAACAAGTGGTGGATCACAGCATAGACTATATCCCTCCGAGAGTCCCTGCAATAGAGTTCAATATCTGAAACAGGACATGCAAGAAAACTGCATCTTTCCACTTCCCTTGAGTTTTCTTTCTTTTCCTATCCTCCTGTTTTTCTTAATCACTCTTCAATGATGTCTCACCTTTTTCTCCTGTTCAACTGACTCCCTGTGTCTCCCGACAAAACGGCAGCCTTCTGACTTCTGATTTGATGAGATACACCACTCCCACTGGTCAGTTTGGTTGCGCTGCACTCCACGACCAAACTGAACAGCTGATATTGTAACAGAACTACCCCCACAAGATTATGTGCCACTACTGAAGCAACATCTCAAGACATCAGCCACGAAGTTAAAGCTTGGGTGGAAATGGGTTTTCTAAATGGACAATGATCCGATGCATACTGCCAAATTGGTTAGAAAGTGGCTTAAGGATAACCAAGTCAATGTTTTGTAGTGGCCATCACAAAGCCCTGATGTCAATCCGATTGAAAATTTATGGGAAAAGCTGAAAAGGCAGGTGTGAGCAAGGCGACCTACAAACATAGCTCAGTTACACCAGTTCTGTCAGGAGTAATGGGCCAAAATTCCTGCCAACGATTGTGAAAAGCTTGTGGAAGGATATCCAAAACATTTGACCCAAGTCATACAATTCAAGGGCAATGCTACAAAATACCTTCCTACCTGGGGAAGTCAACCTACCTAGGGGCAATTTAACTATCTGTGGCAATCAACCTACCTGGGGGCAACTTACTACCTAAAAAATATCTGTGGTCTAACTGCTGCCTACCTACATGGGGCCTATCTACTGCTTACCTACCTGGGGGCTTACCTATCTAGCGTCTACCAACCTATCTACCTACCCACTAACCTGCTTGGGGCCTACCTATGTACCTAGGGTCTACCTACCTACCTGGGGCTGTTTACCTGTCTACCTATGGCTTGCCTTCCTATGTAACTGGGGCCTTGCTTGCTTACCCACCTACCTGAAGTCCCTAATTTAGGGGACTACCTATCTAAAAGAGGGATCTACCAATTTATAGGGGCATATTTAGTATTAATGATGCCCTAGGCATTATAGATAGCCGTCAGCCAAATACTGATTAGTGTTTCTGTATTTTACAGGTTTCCCCTCTGGATTACTTCAGACAAGTGTTGGATCCATTTCTCTAATAAAATGGTCACCGAGACATGTTATTGGGGAGTGTTTATTTAAATAAAGTGTTTTTGTGTTGTTTCAGTGTATTTTTTTTACCACTCTTTTTTTCCAGTGCTAGTTATAGAGGTCTCTGACAGACGTCTCTCTGTTACTAACTGGGACTTGGTGTCAGCCAGCAGTATTTTTTTGTCACCCAAAGCTAACACCAAGCCCCAGCGCTAGTCATATAGAGGCATCAATCTCTATTACTAACACTAGAAATAAATGGCAAAAATCACGTGGACACAGCACAAAAAACACTTTATCTAAATAAACTCTCCCTGACATCGGCACTTCGCGACCATTTTATTGAAGAAATGGATCAAATGCTGGTTCAATGAATCCATCATAGTCCAAAGGGGAAATATGTAGAAAAAACAGAAACATTACTAAAACCAAGAAGCATCACAGTACTGAACTTCATCCCCTGCACCACCTAGAGATCATGTATCATGCCTGCGACTGATCTACTGGGTGCAGTGAAAGGAGTTTGGACCTCTAATTCTGATTCTGAGTGCTACAGGCCAGAGCCGCAGCGCAGTCTCCTGAAGGTTATCTCTCTGTTCCTCTTCAGAGACTGTGCCTCTAAGCTGTAGCCTGAACTCGCTCTCCCATCCGTGGGAAGTTTGTACAGAGTTGGGAAAAGGCAAAGAGGAATCTAAGATTTTTGTGTCTTAATCTGCAGGGATGAGTGTTGGCCAGGAGAAGTCAGCATGGAGGTGTAGACCGGATGGAGAAGAAAGGGAATGTGAACGAGTCATCGGAGAAACGTCACCTATGAGTCACTAAATGTACCTGAACTGTAATCAATATTATGTGTGCAAAGTGTAAAGTAATAATGTGGTGGTATTATTCAGTCACTATGTGGTGGTGATATGTTTTCATGGTGTGGCGGTATTATTCAGTCTCTATATAGTGGTGATATTGGGTCATGGTTTTGCGGTATTATTCAGTCACTATGTGGTGGTGATAAGTGCTCATGGTGTGGCAGTATTATTCAGTCATTATGGGGAAGTGATATGTGCTCATAGTGTGGTGGTATTATTCAGTCACTATGTAGGGGTGAAATTAGGTCATGGTGTGACGGCATTATTCAGTCACTATGTGGTGGTGATATGTGGTCATGATGTTGTGGTATTTGGTTTTAATGGAATTATTGGTAATTTTAGCTTTGGGATTCTAGTTTTATGTAGTGGTGTTATTTGGTAACTTTTTGACCATTATTTAGTGGTTTTATACTCAGTACTTTGTGTTATCACTTTTAATCTATTTTTATTTATATAAAATGTATCATTCAGGGATGGGGGGCATATATCTTTAGACCTTTTATGTTTACTACTGGTGTCCTGCTGCAATTAGGTGAGGGAGTGTGATAATGTCATCACATTGGTCTGTATAAGTTGAAGCGAGACCGGGCGGGACACTGTACAGGTGGTGGAGACAGTGAGGCAAAGTGGGCCCCTAAAATAAACTCCTCTGGTGGGCCCTAGGCACCCCAGTCCAACACTGACCATAGGACTTTTTAAGCAAAGTGGTTAGAATGGAGCTATTAATGACATCTAGTAAGAAAGTGAAGCGAAAGTATTGAGTACAAGACAAAATGGGTAAACAATGCCATCTTCAACATGACATGGTTATAGGTGAATTGCTGGTGCAACCATGAACAAAACCAACATACTACACAATTGTGAATTGTTAGAGCATTTCTTAAAGAGGATTTCTGGAAATAGTTATTGATAGCCTATTTTTTCTCATTGCTACTATTTCGACAACATATGCAGCACTGTACAGAAATTGTCATAATTCACATCAATCCCTGTCCCCAGGAGGGTTCTCAGTTTAAATTCATAGGCTTAGCTAATTAACCTATCGGTGTATTTTTAAAGTGTGAGAAGAAACCCACATAGACACCAGAGAACATACATAATACATATAGTTATTGTCCTTGTTGAGATTTAAACTAAAGACTTCCGTGCTGCATTTTAACAGCTTGTGATTCCTGGACATTAAGGCCTCGTTCACACGGCTTATTTGGGCACGGATTGGCGCCGTACTCCGCGCCGGATTTGCGATTCAGTACGGCGCCAATCCGTCCCTGTCATTACGGTAATCCACTGCTCTCATAGAGAACAGTGGATTCCGTCGCTCCTCCCCGTTCGGCGAATCCGCCGCAGGGGGGGAGAAAGTGACATGCACATTATTTATGGCGCGGACGCACCGTAAACAATGCAGTGTCTATGGGGCCGGGAGCGGCGCCCCCGCCGCGCTCTGGCCCCGCCCCCGTCCCTTATTCATGGCGGATTTGTGAGCTCAATACGGCTCACAAATCCGTCGGGAATAAGCCGTGTGAACACGGCCTTAAACTTTCAGGATCCCGTTCCATTATTGCTTCAGTAAAGACTGCGAACCCCTTATTTTATTATTCGAACACAGTGGCTTGTATGTACATGCAGCAGCACCTGATACTGCATCTGAGCCCCATTCATTCCCTTCTATGATTATAGGGGACTCTTGGAACCCTTAGGACCCCTGCATATTCAGAGCCTTATACTACGGATCAGTCTTTACTGTTTTTTTCCCCCAGAAAAGTCTTTTAAGGTCTTTTGGAGAGTAATAATTAGATGGCAGAGAGTTTTAAAATTTGTTATCTCATGGTCGCATAACAGATACCAAGAACCAGGTCAGATCTCAATGTGTAGCACAATGCTGGACATTACAACATATGCAGATGGGCAGAAAGTAGTTCAAAATGCTTTAATAAGTCAAAATAAACTGTTCACTGCACATAAAGCAAAGAACTATACAGTACATAATAAGTGTCGGAATGGGAGGCATTGGGCCCACCAGAGGAGGTGATCTTGGAGGCCAAGGTACGGTCAATGAAAATATAAAAAATTAATTTTTACGACTCTCGGATACGTGCATTTTACCACATAATACAGTGACAGCCTTATGGAAAAATCAATCTTTATTACACCAAATAATACAAAACAATAACAGTGAAACAATAAAAACCTAAAAAAAAATAAAATATACAGAAACCACCCAACAGAAAAAAGGCTACTACTCTCCACCATCTATGAGTAAATAAGCTGAAGAAAATACATTTAGGCAAATAAGTACAAGCATATAAGAACTAATGCGATATAAAACATACTTAGCCAACCAGCCACGTGTGGAGAGGAGCCAAACCCAGACGCACGTTTCGCTCAAACGCTTCCTCAAGGAAGTATGTTTATATCGCATTAGTTCTTATATGCTTGTACTTCTTTGCCTAAATGTATTTTCTTCAGCTTATTTACTCATAGATGGTGGAGAGTAGTAACCTTTTTCTGTTGGGTGGTTTGTGTATATTTTATTTTTTTGTTAGGTTTTTATTGTTTCACTGTTATTGTTTTGTATTATTTGGTGTAATAAAGATTGATTTTTCCATAAGGCTGTTGTTGGTATTTGTTTGTTATTTACCTTATGGTTTCAATATTGGTTGCCCGTTTTTTTTGTAGGCTTATATCACATAATACAGTGTGTAAAACAGAACTGTATTGTGCAGTATGCAATACTGAATGAGTCACATATCTGTCTGTCTCACATTATTCTAAGGGCGCGTTTACACGGCACAGGACAAATACCGTCCGGTTTGCCGGCCGGTATTTGTCCTGTTTTGCGCCCGTACCCACGGCCGCAGGGGGGGGCGAGGGGGTGGGCGGCTTTTCTCCGCGATGAGCGGAGAAAAGCCCTCCCCCCTCCCATTGAGAAGCACATCTTCCGTCCTGAAACCGGACGGAAGATGGTGCTTCTACAATGTGTTGCCGCTGGACCGCCGGCGGCAAAACCGCCGGGCGGAAACCCCGTGCAGTGGGAACTGCTGCACGAGTTTTCCATAGAGCACAATTGTGCTCATTTTCTGCCGGTTTTCAGGCGGTCTGCAAAACTGCAAACCGGCTGAAAAACCGGCCGAAAACCCGTGCCGTGGGGACATGCCCTTACTGTCTCAAAAATCTCACATGTTTGTCTGTCTCACACATTTCTCACAGTCTAACATATAATAAGTATATAGACACATGGCTAAATGGCTCAATCCATATCCCCCTCCAGTCTCATCCCACATACAATATCTATCTCCAAGTTTTCCCTTGGTCAAACATCTCGCCTCTTTCTAAAATAAACAACACTATAAACACAAATTTAAAGTGAAATCCCTAATCACAGGGTCAGGGACAGGTGTGCATTCACTTTTACAATCATGGACAATTCTACGCTGCCACTATACAAGCATTGATATAACCTACAATACCACCATTTAGAGACCCTAGGGTCAGACGCCAGGTAGGTCACATCAATGGCATGATTACCGCACCGGTCAAAACAGAACAAAAAAGCCCAGCCTCATGGATTACAGGAGATTTGATAAGTTTTTTCCTTTCAAACATAGTTTTTCTTTTTCCCTTTTCTTCCCCACCACCAGACACTATGACTTCTCCGGCCCAACTCTCCCTGCAAATTTTTCCAAAAAAAACATCTTAGACTTTTTTTCCAGCCTTCCCCTCCAATTCACCTCTGAATGGGTCCCCCAAATTTAAAGTAAGTAGGTGTAAGGGCCCTCCCAAATAAGTAGGTTGGTATATAAACTGTAGGTGGGTTTTAATTGTCACTGTGGGTGGTAAGTAGCCCCTATAGCTAGATAGGTATATATGCCCCTTGTAGATTGATAGGTATACAGTCCCATGTAAATGCTAGGTATAAATTCCCCCTGTAGGTAGGTATGTAGCCCCATGTATGCAGACCCCCAGTAGGTAGGTATATAGGCCCACTGTAGGTAGGTATACTATCCCACTGTAGGAAGGTATAGTAGCTCCCTGTAGGTAGATAGTTATATTTTCCCCCTGTAGATTGGTAGGTATACAACCTCATGTAAATGGTAGGTATAAATGCACCCTGTAGGTAGGTACACAGCCCCGTGTAGATGATAGGCATAAATTCCCTCTGTAAGTAGGTATATATGCCCCTTGTAGATAAATAGTTATATATGCCCCCTGTAGAAAGCTATATATATGGGCCCCTTCCCCATTAAAAATACACCCTTTTAGATAAGTGGTTTTTATGCCCCCTTTAGTTTCTAGGTAGGTATAGAGCCCCCTGTAGATATATATACAGCCCTCTGTAATTATTACCCCTGTAGATAGGCGTATACAGCCCCCGTAGGGTTTTTATCCCCTCGTAAGTATTATACATGGAAAACTTGGGTTATATCAATCTCCCCCGATATATATATATATAAATTTTTATATATATATATATATATTTATATATATATGTAATATATATATATATATATATATATATACACTCACCGAACACTTTATTAGGTACACCTGTCCAACTGCTCGTTAACACTTAATTTCTAATCAGCCAATCACATGGCGGCAACTCAGTGCATTTAGGCATGTTAACATGGTCAAGACAATCTCCTGCAGTTCAAACCGAGCATCAGTATGGGGAAGAAAGGTGATTTGAGTGCCTTTGAACGATGGACATGGTTGTTGGTGCCAGAAGGACTGGTCTGAGTATTTCAGAAACTGCTGATCTCCTGGGATTTTCACGCACAACCATCTCTAGGGTTTAACAGAGAATGGTCCGAAAAAGAAAAAACATCCAGTGAGCGGCAGTCCTGTGGGCGGAAATGCCTTGTTGATGCCAGAGGTCAAAGGAGAATGGGCAGACTGGTTCGAGCTGATAGAAAGCCAACAGTGACTCAATAGCCACCCGTTACAACCAAGATAGGCAGAAGAGCATCTCTGAATGCACAGTACGGCGAACTTTGAGGCAGATGGGCTACAGCAGCAGAAGACCACACCGGGTGCCACTCCTTTCAGCTAAGAACAGGAAACTGAGGCTCCAATTTGCCCAAGCTCATCGAAATTGGACAGTAGAAGATTGGAAAAACGTTGCCTGGTCTGATGAGTCTCGATTTCTGCTGCGACATTCGGATGGTAGGGTCAGAATTTGGCGTCAACAACATGAAAGCATGGATCCATCCTGCCTTGTATCAACGGTTCAGGCTGGTGGTGGTGGTGTCATGGTGTGGGGGAATATTTTCTTGGCACTCTTTGGGCCCCTTGGTACCAATTGAGCATCGTTGCAACACCTTGTGGAATCTATGCCACGAAGAATTGAGGCAGTTCTGAAGGCAAAAGGGGGTCCAACCCGTTACTAGTATGGTGTACCTAATAAAGTGGCCGGTGAGTGTAATATATATATATCTATATATATATATACCACCCCCCATTGATATGTATATCTGCCATAAGTATATATGCCCTTTCTGGCTGATTAGAAAAAAGTAATAAAACAATATACACCTCTCCCCGCTCTCCCACTGAGGAGCTAGGATCTGGCATAAGCGGCATGATGACGTCATCGTGCCGCCTACGCCGGGACGTTGCTCCCAGCATCTCCTAGGCTTTATACCTAGGAGATAGAGTGCCACGGGAGGCATGATATCATCATGGTATCACACCTCCTGCGCCGCTTACTCCTGTGAGCTTCTGACTCAGAGGAATATTCATTCTGCTGTACAGAGCTGATAACTATCAGCTCTCTGTTCCGCCATAGTCCTCAAAGAGGAATCAGGTCCGGGCCTGCACACTGACGTGCCGTCAGACCCACCGCAAATGGAGTTTGGGGCCTATCAGGAGTTTCACCAACTCCCCTGTGGGTCAGTCGAAGCCTGTACATAATGAGATACCTCTCTGTTTATAAATAGATCACTTTACAACCACTTAAAATATACTTTAGATCTATCAAAACATACATAAGTGTTATTATAGAATTTACTTCCTTTAGTAACCAAAAATAACTGCAGGACTGCTGGATACATGGGGTTGAAATCAACAGAATACAGGGAATACTAATCAAATTCCTCACATTGAAAATTCTAAATCATTGTGATATCGTGTGATATAATGGTGAGCAAATACAAATAATTGTATTGGTTTTGCTTCTGAAATTTTCTTTTATTTACATTTGTACTAAGTACTTTTTCCTGTAATGCTCCACCCCCTTTCTGTTATTATTATAGGTCTTCATGGTCCATGACTTTACAGTTCCTTTCTTGAATAATAAATAGAGTTGAAATGTTATTTCTAGCCAAAAAATTTTAATGTAAATACCTAAAAGTCAAGTTACTCAAACAACATCTGCAGATGAATCTGGGGACAGCTAGGCCTAATATTTCATTAGTATTACTTAATAACAAATGTATGTGGCATTCCAAGTTTCAGCCCTACTCTGGGTTTCACCCTTTCAGCTTCTTCAGGAAGGGCAAATCCCTGGGTCAGGCTAGAACTCACACTGACGTGTGAGTGATTTAAGAGGTTGTTCAGTGGAAAAAAAATATTTTCTAATAAGGCTTCTCCCAAAGTGAAGTCCTTTCATTATATTTTCTGTGGCTTCCTGCACTTCTACATCATCTATTTGGTGACATGACCTCAGCAGTTTTGTGTATCGCCACAAACAGGAAACCGTCCTGTGTTGAGCTCAGGAAAAAAGGTAACTGAAGAGGTTTGGCTTTTTTAGGCAGCCTTTTGAAACCAGACCCTGTCTCCTATGACAGAGGGCAGAGGGCATGCACTGAGACTGAGGTTGGAACATGGCCAAGGGAAATAGCATTCAAACAGAAAATGCTGCTGCCTGACTGCTGAGAAAGGAGGCTACATACAGTATGAAGAACAAACCACTGAAAGTATAACACCTAGGATAAAATATAACTTTTAATAAATAATAATTAATAAAAACCCAATATATTCCTACTCTACATAATTCCCTAAAGCAACTAGACCTGCCTATCAAGAAATGGAGGACCCGCCCCAATAGGGGCGCCCCCAACTGGAACCTAGACTATCTCGGCCCTAACTAATTATACTAATAACAAATAGCAAACATATAAGGAAAAAAGATTGAAAGAAAAAAAGTGCCCAAAACGGTGTATAACAAATATTTGTACACTCTATTCACAATATACAACTATGTTCCTATATTCACAATATACAACTATGTTCCAACGCGTTTCCCCACCCAGTTGTGGGGTTCTTCAGGGAACACAACCTAATAAAAGAAAAATGAAAAAAGGACACCAGAATACATATAGACAATACTATATAAAAAATCATAACCTCACGTCCCTATTAGAGACAGTTAGGATTGATAAGGGATGAATGATAATTCCTCTGAGGGTCCTTTAATGCGTCAATAACAGATCCCTCCAATGTGGTTGCCGAGATAAAGATGAAGAAGGCAGCAATAATGACCCTTTCTAACACAAATATATAGGGAAAATGGATAACGGGCGGCAATTGAAGACTCACCGTCACTCAGTCCGCGGCGTTCTAGCATCTCGTGTGCGCAGGCGCAACAAAACCATGCCCGGGGGGGCATACATCGCGGCCCGCCTTCGGTGCATGCGCGGCACGATTCTATGCCGCGGATGCATTGAGATCATGTCGATACAGAAATAAAGAATAGACATATTTGTAATGCTCCCAGACGTCTCAAGGAGGCTAGAAAACATCAGAGGAAAGTAAGATATGCTTGAACATGTCCACAGTAGATACTAAATACTTGAGGACATTAGACAACATATATAAACAATGTGTCTCATACAGTATGAGAAATGTGACAAATTGACACAGAAAACATCACAGATAGATTAATGACTGGATAACTCCTTTAATGTTTTATGAGTTCAATTAAAAATATACCCTTAAAAAGAAATGTTTACGTCTTAATTATATTATTTTGTGGGCCCCATATGGTTGAATGTATGCAGATATCATTTCAGCAGCAGGGTGAGCTTTTTATTATTTTTACAGAAAGGATATTAACCTACAACTGAGTTGATGATTTCATTGAGAAATCTGCAGTAGAATGGTCCTCTCCCAAAACCGTTTTTAACTTTATATCCCCCCTTGCAATTGTTTGACATATGTTATGTATGTAACCCCCATTGAATGTACAGCGATCTGGAATTAATGACACTTTAAAATAAATAAATAATAATAATTAGAATGTGTATTTTCTCTTTTATTTATATAAATGGGGCCTTGTTTATCAAACTGTCTAACAGATGTCTGTAGCAACCAATCAGAGTGCAGCTTTAATTTTATATACTGCTCTGGAAAAAGTAAAACTGGCCTAAGGTTGCTATGGGCAACAAAGACAGTTTTGATAAATGAGGTACACAGTTCTTATGTCTGTGTAAAATATGTTTACCCAACATCTTTTGATGTGCATTTTAGGGCAAAATACAAGTCATATATGTGTATCCTGCAGCCAATAACACACATCCCATTGAATTTAATACATAGTTCATAGTATGTATTTTTCCACTGCTAATTTGAAATACACATTGAGGTTGTGCCAGAAATGTGTCGTAAAATGCACCAAAAAAGTGGTGAATAGTGTTGCAGATACATTTATTATTTGATCTGCACACTTTTCGTGAATTACCTGTAAAGGGCATTGCTTAGCCCGACATGAGCATGGATTTATTGGTAAAAGGAGCATGAATTCAGCGCAATATTCGGCACTAAAATAATCCCACAATTTTGTCAAAATTCTGGCTTAGCAAAGTGAGCAAACTAGTAGGTGGTCTATAAAAGCTAGAAAAGATGTGGGAAATTTATCAAACAGCCTAAGCCCTGTGATAATTCTGTCGCATTTTTAAACAGCCTAAATTTTCACTGTCTAACTTGAGACAGCAATGATAAATTAACTGTACTGTTTTTCTGGTTACCGAAACCTTCCCGCCCCCCTTTTTTCCCCTCTTGCCCCAAGTTACCATCAGTGAGTAAGTTTGACCATGGTGAGTCACTCCACCCAGCCTAACCAGAAAGTGTGAGTCTAAAGCTGACTGCGGCTCTGTAAAACTAGATGGTTAAAAAAAAACGTTAGCTAATATTCTAACAACCAATAATGTACTTTACAGATGACTGACTAGTTCATGTTCATAGCTTTTTAATCATCATCTACATTGCGTTCTTCAACCCCTTTACTTTTCAAAAATTATGTTCTACTAATCATAACATAATTTTCCCCATATTTTTGATTAGTTAAAAAAAAGAGAATGAAGAGTGAAAAAATAAAGGGGTACCCCTTTTTGAGGCTAACTGGTATATTTGATGTGGCTTTCGAGGAACTACTCCCTTTTTCGACATGATGTTATACAAGAAATTGAAAATTCACAGACTTTTTTACACAAAAGACCTGGACCTTCAAAGAACTTTAAAATTCTTAACAATAACAAAATGCAATATAAGCAGAAAGTCATTTTCAGCAGGCAAGCAGTCAACTTCGGAAACTTGTAGGCTGACAGAGGGGTCATATTCCCGCGTCTTACTAGCAGCCATCAGGCCGTGATTTGTGACCACCCTGTTCACACATAATTCGACAAAAAGCGGCATGAATATTTAGCCCATTTTGCAGAGTTGAAATTTTTGCAAATTAATTCCCACCCTTTCTCTCCCTCTGCGCTTAAAGTTCCCATTAAAACCTAATTTTTCAGATCTTCAATACAGTGGTCTCTCGGGAGAAGTGTTGTGCCACTGGAAGATAGTTCTGCGTTAAAATAGTGAACTATGTGAGTTCATGCGCGGGGTGAGTCCTGCCCTTTTTTTCCCCCCCAACAAAAAGGCCTGGATGGGACATTGCATACACATAATCAGATACCCCACATTGCAGACCTGCAGGAAAAATGTCCCCCTTTCTGGCACCTGCTGAAACTGTGGACAGTAACTTGGTCACAGTGTGGATGTGCCTCAGGTCTTTGCACCTTTTCTGCAGGCAGGGTGGGGGTCCCTTTTTCATTTGGGGCCCCTTCGGGGCCTCCCGGACAAAAATACGCCGCAGGTTTGGGGTTGCCAAAAAGGAAAAGGAGGGGGGGGACTGGAAAAGCTTTGAGTCTTTTCCTTATGTAAAGGGTTTTTAAAGTTATGTGAAAAATTTTCGTAGGGATCTCCACTGTGGTTTTAGGTTTCAATGGGGGCATCCGTTTTCCTTCGGGGGTCTTTTGAAATGTGACAGACTGTCTCTGTTGAGGGCGGCCGTTTGCTAAAATTTTTTTGTCCCACTTTGGCCACCCCCAAAAGGGAGAAATTTTTGTCCTCAACCAGGAGTGTTTGTCCAGGCTGTTTTTGTTGGGAGAAAATTACGATTGTACCCGTATAGCCTTTTGTATATAATGGATTGTTTTGTGTTTTGGGGTGGAAGCGTCTTTCCGGGGTAGGCCGTTCGCGTTTTTTGGGGTACACTGAGTGAGTAGCCGGGGGTTTTTTGTTTTTATTGTATATCCAGAAAGTGGATTTTGCTCCGGGAATATTTAAGTTTTTGGGGAATGGGGGGGAATTATTAAACCCCATTGGAATTGAATTAGGGCCCTCCTCCCCCCATCCAATACAAGATATCTCATTTAAACAACTCATTTTGGGAAATCCCCCCTTTAACCCCCAAAATTAAAAAAAACCGGCAAAAAACAAACCCAGCACCTTCCTTAAAAAAAATGAAAAAAAAGGAAAGCCCCCAAAAGACTTATCTCATCCCCCACCCGGCACACCACAACAGCCGATAGCAAACAACAAAAATTCAACATCTAAAAAAGCTGCGCAACTACACAAAAATTTTCCCTATAACGGGAGAAAAACACGGGAGGAATACAGGCCCTAAAACATCACTGGAAAAATACAAAAGGGGAGATAAGGCCAAACCCCCAACACATACTACCGGAAACTGCAGGACATGTTTATCAACAACAAGAAGAAAAAGCCCAGAGACGAGACAAAAAACCCTTCTACAAAACCCAAAAGCACCGCCCACCAGCAGACCTGGTTGTGAACCTTTCCTCCTATGAGAAATAAACACAAAATTTCACTCTCCCCAAAGGTCTCTCCTCCCCCTCACACTCCTGCCATGTAAAACCCTTGCAACGACATAGAGGATTTTTTCAAAAAATGAGAAGGGGAAATTTCATGACAAAGACCTTCCAAACAGCAGTGACCTGAGGAACAGCCAAAAGGGAAACCCACCAAAAAATCAACCTGGACCCCACGGCCTGGAACTAATGCGACTAGACAAATAATTGACTGTTTCAGAAGCAAAGTACAATCGAGACTTGGGGAAAAAAAAAACGGGTCCAAAACCTAACCCTGGGAACGAAGGCTATCACCTATGAAAGAAATCGGGAATTAATAATAAAACCAGCTGACAAAGGGGGCGCAATAGTCAGATAACCCCTCTGATACATCCAGGAAGAAAACAGGCGCTGCCCAAACCCCAGCCATTACTCCAAATTTAAACATGACCCCAGGGACTTTAAAAAACAGCTAAAAAAATTGATCAAAAATTTTTCCAACTCAGGTCCAAGGCAGAAGAGGGGCTCATCCAGAGACCCCACCCCGGGGCGCTTTACTGCTCCCCAAGATCCACAAAAAAAGGCAACCCGGGGAGGCCTACATTTTTGGTTTTGGGACTCTACAAAATATCTCGGGTTGGGTGGAAAATCTTCTAAAACCCCTGTCAGAGATACTCCCCAGTTACATCCAGGGACCCACGGATCTTTTAACAAACTCAATGCCCTTGGGCCCACTTTTCCCAGGGGCACCCTTTTGGCACCAGGATGTAGAATCCTTTTAACAAACTACCCCCCCAAGGATGGGTTGCACATTCAGACACACCTGGAAAACTTAACCTCCCCAAAAAAACCAATAACACAGCTCATACATTCATACTGTTTTAGCCACAATGTTTTAAATTTTGGGGGGACCCATATCTACAGCGAAGGAAAATTTCCATGGGGTCCAGATGTCGCCCCAATATCAAAATTTTTTATGGCGGCACTGGGAAAGGGCGTATCTACCCCCATGCACCCCCAAACCCATGAGACCTCCGTTACATCGATGATTCATTGTCACTGGACGCAGGGGAGGGGCCCTAATTCAATTCCAAATGACTTTAATAACTTCCACCCCACCCAAACCCCAACTTACCTATTCAGAGAGCAAATCCACTTTCTGGTACTACAATACACACAAAACCACCGCTACTCACATCAGTGTCCAAAACCACAACAAACGGGCCCCCTCAGGAATGACAGCTCCACCCCCAAAACACAAAGCAATCCCTTATATACACCCGGCTAACGGACAATCGATTTGCTCCAACAAGACAGACCTGGAAAACACCTCCTGGGTCTGGAAAAAATTTTTCCAATGGGAAAGGCCAAAAAAGGGCGGACAATCAAATCAGCAAAGCGGGGCCGCCATCAACAGAGACAGTCTCCACAACAAAGGCCCAAAAGGAAAAACGGTTTCCCCTAGTTTAACCCCCAACCCCCATGGGATCCTAGAAAGTTTTTTTACATAACTTTAACCTGTCACATAAGGACAATAGACTCAAAGACTATTTCCCGTCCCCCCCTCCCTTTTCCCTTTTGGGAACCACCAAACCCCGAGTATTATTGTCCGGAGCGCTCTGAAGGGCCCCCCCTGAAAATGGGGACCTCACCCCGCCTGCAAAACAGGTCAAGACCCGCAGGCACATCCACACTCTGACAGTGTACCTGTCCCCACAGTCCCCAGCAGGTGCACAGAACTAGGGGGGCTTTTCCTGCGGCTAGCAATGTGGTGTATCTGATTTTGTGTATCAAGTCCCTCACAGGGTTTTTGTTGGGGGGAAAAAGGCAAAGGGCTCACCGCGCAGAACTCACATAGATTCCTATTAAAAACAGCAGAAACTACTTTCCCGTGGCCCAAAACTTCCCCGAATGACCATTTTATTGAAGATCGAAAATTTTTGGTTTTTTAAAGGGCACTTTAAGCGCAGGGAGAGAAAAGGGGGTGGGAATTTAAAAAAAATGCCAAAAAATTTCAATCTGCAAAATTTGGGCTAAAATTCCTCCAGCTTTATGTCGAACTATGGCACAAACCACGGCCATGGGTGCTAGATAAGACCAGGAATACACCCCCTCTGTCCCCTCACAAGTTTCCAGATTTGACTGCTTGACCTGCTGTAAATGACTTTTTGCTTATATTGCATTTTGTTTTTTTAAAAATTCTAAGGTTCTTTGAAAGGGGGGGTCCTTTTTTGTTAAAAAGTCTGTAATTTTCAATTTTTTTTGTATAACTCATCTGAAGAAGGGGGGCTAGTACTCTCGAAACTCACCATCAAATATACTCAGTTAGCTCTAAAAGGTTGCTGATTTTTTCACTCTTCTACTACTTTCTATGGCTAACACGGTACAACATCATACTATTAAAAAAAAGAGATCAGGCTTAAACATTTTCAGTAGAAAAATGAAGTTTGCTTAAACCAAAATCATGATGTGTGCCCATTGGACAGATCTTCTGTATACTGTATGTTCATATGCTAAAAAAGAATTACACGACAGACAATGATAGCTTTATAATAAGCAAAATGGAGTGAACTTTGTTAACAAGGTTTTTCTAACTGAAGATAGAATTAGATAGTGTTTGTGTGGAATGTTTCAATAAATTAGATTACCCTCTACATTGATTATTTCAATATGTTTACCCTTTTTTGTATCTTCTATAAGAAATAAAATAGACAATTCCATGATTTTAAAAATTCCAGCTACTTTTTAAGTGGGAAATATTTCCATCACCAGAATCCCAATAGAATCCTGACAGACCTATTTCTAAGCCAATAAGATCCATCAGGATTTACTGAGATCTTGTGAAATTGCCTCTATCATTAAGAATGGACACTCAGTAGTTTTTTTTATTTTGTGGGTATGTTTCTTTAAATTTTTCCCCAAATGTAATTTTTTCGGGTTTTGTTTTTTTTAAAAACATAATCTTAAAAATATCATGAGTCCAGATTTATATAAAATATGAAAAATGGTTCTAATAAAAAGTACAAAGAGAAAAAGAGCAAAAGTTCACGATAAATGGCTTTCTTCCTGTTCTCCAAGTGTTGATATGTTTTACATTTATGCGTCTATGTTAGATCTCCCTGCCAATATCATCCCTTTAATCTACAACAAAGGTTTCATTAAAGTGGTATCAAATCTTTGTTTCGATGGACATTTTTTCTTGACTCAGTTATTAGGTGCATTATCTGTGATTGGTAGTATCTACCCATATAAACCTGTAAAAGAGAAACTAAAAATTGTAATTGTATAAAAACAATCTACACAAACTAAGATTTTTTTTATTGCTTTCAAAATCCGTCGTAAATTTCAAAAAAATTTTATTACTATTTTTACATGCATTATCATGTTGTTTTTTTTTTTTCAAATTGTTACATTTGCAACATGTTTTTCCTGGCATTTTTAAAGTGATAAGACAAAAAGAAAAAGTCATGAGAAAAAAAAAAGTCCAAAATAAAAAACCCTACCACAAAAGCTGCATTGTTTGTAGTGCACTTATCAATTTGTAATAGACTTGAATATAATATCTCCCTACACAAAAAATGCTAAGAAAGACAACTCAAGCGGAATCTAAAGGAATGTAAAATATAATGGAAGGATTATACCTCATCTTCCTGCTAGATGCACTATAAACTGCAGTGGCATTTAAAAAACAAAAAAACAAAAAAAAAATTAAAAAGGGGTTTCAGGGAGTTTAAAATTTCTAAACACTTAAAACAAATTTTATAAAAAAGGGGAGACATTCCACTGCCTTCAGGTTTCTTTTTTTTTGCCCCCTTTATTCATCTACTGATCAAATATCCACTTTTTGCAGTAAAAGTTTCCTGTTTGTGGGAGTGCAGTAGTTCCCAGCATCTTTTTTCCTACACTGCCCCCAAACCCCTACATTTTTCACCCTTCCTGTACACCTTTAATCATCCTTCCAGACAGTTTTACCCATGTCCCTTGCATCTCTGCTCCATTCATTTCCGAGGCGCAGAGGCTGGCATAGTATAGTGCCCAATCATTTGTAACATAGTAAAAAAAACATTTTTTCTCATCCTACAAATATGCAATACATGTACAACTATAATAATTTGGTTTACCCTTTTTACTAGTATAAGCCGACCCCCGTATAAGCACAAAATACTTTTGCCACAAAAACCCCGGGGAAAACTTTTTGACTCAGCAAAGCTAGGTGGAAAACGCAGGGCTACTGGTGAATTTTAAAAAAAAAAATAGTACCAAAAAAATTTAAAAGGCAGTTTTAAAACCCCCCCTAGGCGATGTAGCAGTTTAAACCCCCTAGGGAGATGTAGCATTTAAATTCCCCCCCTAGGCAGGTATAGGGAGTTTAATGTCCCCCAAGGCAGATATGGCTGGTATAGGGAATTTTTTGTCCCCCCCAAGGGAGGTTAAGGCAGTTTAATGCCCCATAGGGAGGTTATAGGTGGAAGGGGACTATAGTCCCCTAGGCAGGTTATAGAAAAAGGTAAAAGGTTGTTTTTTTTTTAGGAAAAAAATATAGGTCCCCATAGGCAGGATAGGTCGTTATAGGCAGGTAAGGCCCCCCAGGCAGGGTATAGGCAGGATAGGTCCTTTTAACAGGCTAAGGCCAAAGTTGGGAGGAAGGGCCCCTGGAAGGGGATAGGGAGGGGTAGGTTCCCTAGGCAGGGTATAGGCAGGTATAGGTCCTCATAGGCAAGGTATAGGCAGGTGTAGGCTATATAGGTATGTAAAGGTCGTTATAGACAAGGTATAGGCAGGTGTAGGCTGTATAGGCAGGTGTAGGCTATATAGGCAGGTATAGGCAGGTGTAGCATATATAGGAAGGTATAGGTCGTTATAGGCAATTTATAGGCAGGTGTAGGCTATATAGGCAGGTATAGGTCGTTATAGGCAAGGTATAGGCAGGTGTAGGCTATATAGGCAGGTATAGGTATAGGTTTTAAAACCCAAAAAAAACACTTGCCTGGCTCCCCACTGCTCCGCCTCCCGCGCGCTCTCCTGGGTCTTCTCGGCACAGGCGGGTGATGTCATCAGGCCGCGCACGCAGCGTGATGACACACGCTGCCTATGCCGGAAACTCCGGACAGCCGCGAGTCTACGGCCGCCCGGAGTCTCTGCGGAGCAGGGAGTGCTCACTTTCTGCTCCGCAGTGCTATCTCTGAGGGAGTCGCATGCTATCTCTGAGGGAGTCGCATGCTATCTCTGGAGGAGTCGCATGCAGGGGAAGAGATCGCTGACAGCGCACGGGCCATCGCAGCGCCCGGACGCTGTCAGCTTACTCGGCATTCAGCTATATGTGCTCCATGAGGAGCCGCATATAGCTGAAGTGTCCCTGTCAGCGCACGGGCCATCGCAGCGCCCGAGCGCCGACAGTGACTCGAGTATAAGCCGAGAGGGGATTTTTCAGCACATTTTTTGTGCTGAAAAACTCGCCTTATACTCGAGAATATATGGTATATATTTATTTGTATGTGCTGTATATTCACCACAGCCGGTACACAGCTATCCCATCATTGTAACTCTGATTGCTGTGGGGAATTTGACATCATCCAGCTCTCCTGTGCACTGGATAGCTTATCTACCATCCAAGAAAGGTGGCCGATGTCACATTCCCGACAGCGATCATTTTTTGATCATGGAAAAGCTGTATGTCTGCTGTAGGGGATATGGCATCCTCCCTGCACTCAGTGACCAGGTGAATTGGTGTTTAAGCAAATTTATCAAAAAGATCTCTCCCCCTATCAAAAGAGGTAAAAACAGTACACAATAAGGAAGGCACCTAGATTCAATGGACCATGGGATGAATGAATGGTACATGGTTTGCAGGAGGTAGGTGGAAGGGGAAGACAAGGCTCTCTGCCTGGTTTTGCAAAGCAGAACAGGTAATAATTTTTAATGAATATCAACTACAAAGGTCAATATAATTAAGTTGCGAGCCCTATAACAGATAAAAATATATGCCGGAGAACCCCTTTAAGGTGTAACAGGCATTACAATGTTTTTATAATTAATAGATTCAGAAATTTTGCTCTTTATTGGTGGCTACTGTTTTATTTCATGGCAACACAATTAACTTTCTGTTTCCTGCTCCGTTATCTTTGAATACCTTCTATGTATAATAAAATAATTGTACTGTGTTTCCAGTTCAGTGAGCTGGTAGGCTAATGGGTGCTATTTATGAGCTTTTTTTTTAATCTCCATCGATTTGTATCCCATAGAAATAGACCTTGTTAACTGCTGTTCGCATTTTAGGCAGACTGATTAAAGGGGTTTTGCCACAAAGGCATTTCATTCCAGCTTTGTCTATCTTCAGCTTTCAGTGTTCTCAAGGGGGGGCGTGTATGATTTGTTTGAACTATGTACCATGTGACCCAGCAGACTGACATCACCATGACTTTCTCCACAGTGTACTCAGTCTAGTCAAACAATGATCTGTTTATGTAAAGAGTTGTAAGTAGCTACAATGTAGCTGAGTGGTTAGCATTTCTGCCTTCCAACATAAGGGTTCTAGGTTCAAATCCCTGAATGGGGCTTCACATGTGAATTTTTTTTTCTCAATGCACACACCTGTTTGAGGTTTCTTTTTATTTACTTGCACTGTGTGACTATTTATTAAGGCGTACAGAGGACTGGAGTAGAATGACAGCACCTGGGATTGAACACTCGCTTATCGGTGAGTGAGTGTCTGTGATTACTAAGCAGGGGAGAGACTGACAGTAGCTGCCTGAAAGGAGAGGTGATGTCTGAACATTTGCGGCCAGGACTGAGGAGCTCTTGTCACTGGTCTTATCCCCTGGAGAAAAGCTGTACACTACGGATCACTAAGAGAGCAGCTAAAACAAACATTTTTAATAATGATGAATGGTGAATAATGGGGAATAATGTTTTATGTAGCTTTCTTAGTAATAAAATTTCAGATTAACTATGCAAGTACCATTACAAAGCAACAATCGAGTAGTGCACTGGGTGGAAAGTACAATTCCAAGCAGCACATCCACGCAACAGTTTTTGGTGCAGATTCCGCTTAACCTCTCACTGACATTTGACTTACTGTTATGTAATAATAAGGGAAGCTGGCAAGCTGTCTCACTTGCTGAGACCCTCCATACACGGGAGGTACCAGCTGATTATTACAGCTGGGCCCTGTCTCAAGCAGCCCAGATTAGACACAGCTATAATTTTTACTTTTAGATGTCACGGAGATAGCGACCATGGCATCTAAATAAACAAAGTTTTCCCAATTGCCATCTCCCTTTTGTCATTTTACAAATAAAAAATTGAAAAAGTTACACATGATTGGTATCGTTAATTTATAAGAATCAAATTAAAATATAACTTCATTTATTCCATATGGTGCACACTGTAAAAAAAAATCCCAAAGGCAAAATTGTGTGTTTTTGGTCATTTCTTCTTCCTATAAAATTGGATTAAAAAGTGGTCAAAAAGTTGCACATATCCCAAAATGATACTAAATAAAACTCCAATAAGTCCCAAAATAATGAGCTGTCACGCAAGTCCAGAGATTGAAAAACCAAAAAGTTATTGGTCACAAATTTTTTACGTTTTTAAAGTACAAAACTTGATAAATATAAATTAGGTATCATCAGAATTGTACCAACGTGCAGATTACACATAACATGTCACAAATGAACTCCATAAAAATGAAACCCCGGCAAAAATGACACAATTGTGTTTTTTTCCACGTTCTGTTCCACCGCTCACATTTTTCAGCATATTATATGGTAAGCTCAATGGTACCATTGAAAAGTACATCATGTCCCACCAAAAAACCAAAACATGTGGTCATGTAGACAGGTGGGAAGGAAAAATAAATACAATGCATAGTGGATACCCCTCCCATCATTTGTCTCGCGTAATTATAATTGCTGTTTCGGTTATTTTTGAATTGTGAATATGGACTACACCCCCATCATTTGTCTCTGTGTAATGTATAATTTGCGTTTTTCGGGTATTTGGAATTTGTGAATAGTGACTACACCTCCCATCATTTGTCTCTCTGTATATGTAAATTTTTGTGTTCTGGTATGTTTGAATGAATAGTGACTACACCCCCATCATTTGCTCTGCTGAAATTGTATAAGCTGTTTTCTGGTATGTTAAATTTGTAATAGGGGACTCCCCTCCCATCTTTTGTCTCTGCGTATATGAAAAAATTTGCTGTGTTCTGGTATTTTTAAATTTGGTGAAATGGACTACACCCCCCATCATTTTTCTCTGAAATGTAAAATTTGCGTTTTCTGAAGTTGAATGATAGATTTCCCTCCCTTTTCTCTGCCTAAAAAATTCCCCTGTTTGTTTATTTTTTCTGCCCCCTCCCCAAATTTTGCCCTGAAAAAATTTCCCC
This sequence comes from Phyllomedusa bahiana, assembly GCA_025379985.1. Taxonomy (NCBI): domain Eukaryota; kingdom Metazoa; phylum Chordata; class Amphibia; order Anura; family Hylidae; genus Phyllomedusa; species Phyllomedusa bahiana. The sequence goes on from JAODAL010004593.1 coordinate 68,702, forward strand.
CCCCCTCCTTTTTTGCTTCCTTTTTTGAATCCACCCATTGCGGGCAGCGGGCCCACTGATTTAATAAAAAACTCCACATAGATATAAAATTATTTACTGGGTCATTTTGACCATTTGGTCATATAGCCATGTAATATGAACCAAATGAAAGTGATTGATAGAGCTGAATCAAGGATCTAAATAAAACCAAATTAGACCGGAATGGCCAAAGGGGGGGCTGGGAGGAACGCCTTTTCTTGAAAGTATCTGGGGTTTCTCAAAAAAAAAAAAAAAACCCCATTCACCAGCTCATTTTGCGCTTTCTTGCAGCCATCTACCTCCTGCTTACCACCCAGTTTTTTGCCCTGAGAATTTTTATCCACATCGGGCCCCCCTTCCCTCCTCCCTCACCCTGTTTTCCACACACCTCCCTTTCCCTTTAAAAATAAAAAACCCCACCTGCCCATATTGCTGCACAAACCCCTCATACCATACTGAACCAACTGCTGTATCTTTTTCTTTCTCCTGCTTTTTGCGCAGTGACATCTCTCCTAACCCCGGCCCCCCCTCCTTACGCTAAAAACCCCACCACCTCCTCCCCCAAAAAAACCCTGCTAACCTAATTGCTATTTCGCTGTACATCTTTTCCGTCCCTTTTTAAAATTCCCTCTGTAGAACCCCTATCCGCTAAAACAAAAAACTCACTGCTGCATGACCTTTTCTCTCCAACCCCTAAACCTGCTGCCCTCACGAAACAGGGCTCCAGCCATCTGACACCGTTTTCCCTGCCCACTCACCTATGGGCCTACATTCACCCAACCCCCAGCCTGAGAACGCCGGGGGGAGGAGTGGCATATTTCTCTCTCCCACTGCATTTACCGGGCCCTCCCCTGCACCCTCACTCCTTCCCTCCTTTGAGGCCCAACCCCAGACTCTTTCAGTTTTTTTTCCCCCTCCGAGTTGGGGTTTGTGACAGACCTCCCGGCTCACCCCCCCATTTTCTGGATCATTTTGGCCTCTCCCTCATTTCCTCTCTACTGAAATACCCAAACCTCATCATGGGTGATTTTAACACCCCTATTGGACCCCATGCCCCCTCGCCTCTCAGATCCTTTCACAAAAACCTCTTCTCTGGCCTCTCGCAGTTTAAAAAACCTCCCCCCCCCCTGGAACTCTTGATCTGGTTTTCTGTAACCTTTCCTCAATCTCAAATTTTTAAAAATTTCTCCTTACACTCTCTCTGATCACAATCTATTTCCTTCACATTACAAATTCCACCCATCTAGGAAACACCCGCCCGTCCCCCAAAAGAAAACCATTCAGAACACTCAAAATTTCACAGACGCCATACATCCTCACTGCCCCCAATCTCCTCCTTCCCCCCCCTACCTGGCTCCAAACATAAAAAGAAACTCTTTCCACCACCCTGGACACTTTTGGCCCCCCCAACACCCCGACCACCAAGCAGACACCCCGCCATGGCACCCCCTCAACTCGCATCTGGGCGATGTTCCCAAAATGCGGACGTCTGTGGAAAGTCGAAGCTACCTGCAGATTTTCTCCACACAAATTTATCTCAGGACTTATAAACCCCCTTCACAGCCCCAAAAACCAAAAAATTTTTCACCTCCCACGAAACCCTTTAACACAACAACCCAAAACGCCGTTTGACACCATCCACCCCTTTTTCCCCGGGCTAAAGCTCAGCCCCGGGGCTCTGACCCCCTGCTGAACCTAATCATTTTCAAAGAGAAAATTGACAAATCCGGCAAAACATCCTCTCAAACCCAAGCAGCGCCACGGGGCCCTCCCCGCCCACCCCCCCCAGCCTCTCTCCGCTTTTACCCGACACAGAAGAAGAAGTTCCCCAGGCTCCCCTTCTGCGGCCCCACCACCTCTCTATGCCCCCATTCCCTCCCACCTTGTCCCCATCTATTTCTCCAGCTATCATCCTCCTTAACTGCAATCTGAACCTCTTCCTTTTTATCTTCCTTTAAAAGGAAAAATTTTAGAAAAAAATTTGGTCCAAATTTCCTTTAATAGACCCGGTCCAAACCTCCTTCATCTCCAAAATCCGGAACGCTTGGTCTACTCTCGCCAATCCCTATCTCTCTACTAACCTCTCTCGATCCTCTCAAACAGTTTTCCGCACCCTACACCCACGGGAAACGGGCCCAACTAAATCCCAATGATCTCCAACCCAAATCTCAGGGTAACTACTCATTTTTTCTTCTTTTGATCTCTCGCACTTTTACACTGTTTATCACCAAATTTTTCCCCCAGCATTCCCCCACCATTTGGGCCTCCAGGGAACCGCTCTCTCTTGGTCTCATCTTTCCTTTCTAAAAACCGCCCTTTATTCCATTTTCAGTTCACCTCCTCTCCTCTTCCTCTTGCTGTCGGGTTTCCCGGGGCCTCTCCCTTCTAATCTAACAGCCCCCTTGGACAAACCCCTCAGCAATTTTGGGGTTCCAGTACCTCCCAAAACACCCAAATTATACACCTCCCCCAGACATCACTCCTGCTCTGCTACAAAACACCGGGACCCGCCTGTCCCCGTCCTGAATCATGTCCTCCCCGTATCTTAAACTAAACCTCACTAAAACTGAAATCTAGTACCCCCCCACTACTAAAAAGACTTTTCCCTGCCCTTTTGTCCATGTTTTCACACCATAACTCCTAGGCACAGCCCGCTGTCTGGGTTAACTAATTCCGATCTGTCCCTTTATACCATATATCCAATCCTTGCCCGCCCTGTCACCTGCACCTCAAAACACCCAGAAACCGTCTTTTCTCACTGTAAAAACCCAAACCCCTCATTGTTGCCTTATTCATTCCCCGTCTCGACCTGAACCCTTTTCTTTTCGGCTCCCCTCTGTGAAATCCCCCTCTCCAATCTTCCTGAAAAGCAGCACCCGGGTTGTCTTTTTTTCCAGCCGCTAAACTGATCCCCCTACCTGGTCAGTCACTGCACTGGGGTTTCCCCCTCCGTACAGGGGTACAACATAAACTCATCAATCTCATCATAAAAGCCCCACAAGCTGCTCCTCCCCCACATCTCCTCCCCCACTCTGTCACCACCCAAACCCGCCTCCCCTCTGCCTGATATCGTACACCAATCATCCAACCTCCATGCCCCCTCCCCCAAGACTTCACACTCCACCATTTTCTGGAAACTGCCCGGGCTTTAGGCACACCAAAACCTCAACTTTAAAAGGGCCCAAGAATACCTTCTCACCGGCCCACCGAATCCCCAATCAACACCCCCCTTCCCCCACACCCCTAGCGCCTCATCTATTTTCAGCACTTAACGTAATAGAGTATAAGAGGGGGGGGTTCATCCCCAATTCAGTAAAAAAAAAAAACATATTTTTGTCCCCATGCGGACCATTGTAAATCAGCACTTCTTGCCCCTTCGCCTCCCGTACACCCCAATAGGATTGTAAGCTCTTGCGAGCAGGGGGCCCCACCCTTGTGCCATTGTAATACTTTTAAAGGTAATGTCGTACGTTTTTCCCCCAAATTTTAAAGTGCTGGGAAAATGTTTGGCCTATATAAATAAAAGAATTATTTTTAATTTTATTATTTAAGAAAATTTCTGCAAAATTAGAGGGTTAAACTCCATGTCCCATGGATTTCAAGGAAGAATGTGCTCTGGAGTTCACACTGTAAAATGTGATGCGATTTTCTGCTGCGGAATTGAAAAGAAAGACATACTCCCCTTTTTTGACTTACCATGTCGGATACTTGTCAGGGACCCTTTTTATCTGTTTATAGGCAAAATTATCATATGGTTATAACTTTTAATATTTTTTTAAACCCCTTTAAAGTTTTAAACAACGATGTGGCACTGTGACCCGAAAAAAGTTTTTGCTGAGAAGTGGTTCCATCAATAAATATACACTCCTTTTCCCGTCGGGAAAAAGGGTGGGATTTCAAAATTTACATCCCCATCGGCAAAATTTGGATTAGACCAAACCAGCCCTACCTACATCTGAAGTAAAACATTGGTATACAAAAGAGGAATTTTATTCTTCTTGACTTTTGAGGGAAAAATTTTCAACAAATATTTATAATGTACCACTTGCAAAAAATCATATAAATGGTAAAAATAGGGGGACACTTTTTTACAAAGGGGCTGAGATAAAAATTCATGAAGAAAGTTTTATCTTCCATGACTGCGACTATAAAAAAATTTTCATGTAAAATCAGTATTTTTTCTTTTGTTGCTACATCTTTGCCTTTCTTTTGAAACAGTCACCGTGAAAAGCCTAACAATATAGACTGAGTCAATAAATTATTTGTATAGACTACCTTCATTAACTAACACTACAGATCTCTAATGAAGAGAATTTTACGGGCCATTTATTTCCTGCTTTTTAAGGAAAGCCTTCCTGTAACATAAAAAGCCGCCCTTTTTGAGCATCTTTTGATCTTTAGTTAGGTAATGCACCTATATTATGTGTTGTGCTTGGTATTTCAATGGATAGTGCATTTCTATTAAATACACAATCCTGGATGTTGTCAGTATTCAGGTCTTTTTACTCCATGCTCTTTAATCTCCTTTAAATTGCCAGAGAAGATGGGCTGTTTTTGTTTCAGGACGGTAATTGCTTCTACATCTGTACAAATACAACTATTTGTTTAGAATCAGGCATCTCCCTCAAAGAAGATATTTTTTCATGTTATGTTTTCATATTATTTATTTATTATTATATAAAAATTTTTAAAGGACTTTCAATTAAAAAGTGTATGGTCACATGGCATATTGCGGCATGTACTGTGCCATGTTTTGCTATACACCAGGGGCGACATGTCCCAATACGCACGTGCCCTTTTTTTGGTCTATTTTACACCAAAAATATTCTTGACGCCATATTCTCACTATAAATGAACTGTTATATACCAAACTTAGGCACATTATACGCGGACATGACACATTGTAATGCACCTTAAAAGGCACATTACATATAGTAGCAATGATACACTGTGCGCCTCCATAACACAATGTGCCTGTTCAGGTGCATTACATACACTAGTAATGATACGTTATGCGCCGCCGATACAAAATACATCTTGATAGGCACATTACACACACTACCAATGATACGCTATGCGCCTTTTTAGACGCATTAAGTTTTTTTGTGAAAGGAAACACCAATTTTTGGGGGATGGGTACTTTCGGGCACTTTACATGTTTTAAATGCCCCTAAAAACTGCCGCGGCAATGCCATTTTCAGAAAATTTTGGGCCAAAAATTGTTCTATAAGAAAGTGCGGGCCAGCATGTACTTCTACAATGCTCTGTGCTGGCTCCCATAGACTTTCCACTTTTACCTCCCGGTTAGAAGGGGGACGGCCAATTTTTTTCCCCCAGCGCGAAATTGTCCCCCAAGTAAAAATGTTTGTGTAATCTTATTCTCAAGAGTTCTTGGGCGAAATTGCAGCGCAATTATGCTCCGAAATATAGACTCCAAATATGCCGTGTGAACAGACCCTTATAGTATTTCTTACTAATTTTGAACCCAGATATGTGATATGTGGGGGGTCAGTAATTGTAATATATATTTTTTTTTTATAGTTTTGATATTTATTTGTTCTATCATTACATAGTGCTAAAGATACACTTTTAAAAAAACCATTTTTTTGGGAAACCCTCCATTCCCAAATGGCCCCAAAAAAACCCAAATAAAGAAATTTTTGTATCAAAATGCCCAAAATATTACCTTTTCAACTTTCACAGTTGTTTAAAAGTCACTGAAACTGCATTTAAACGGAACCTGTCACATTGAGCATACTATCAGATCTGCCAGAATCATTTTACAGATCAAATGAAGCTAAACAAATTGAAATTTTTTGATTTTTTTTTTGGAAAAAAACTTTTGTAAAAAATTTAAAATATTCAATTTTAAATTCCGGGCCCATTTTTGGTTTAGAAAATCCAGTGGGGGGGTTCTATCAGTGATTGACAGCTATCTCTCTATGCACACTTATAGAAGGATGTCAGTCACTGTTAAGACCGACTTCTTACCTCAAAATGAGCAGAATTTAAATGAAAACATTACAAGTTCTACTGTATCTTTTCCCACAAAATGTACATCAGTTTGCTCAACGCCTTTTTTCCTCACAGTGCCTGCAAACAGATAGGCTTTTTAACACGGGTTTCCCCTTTTTAACCCCTTTAACGACCTAGATGTATGCATACGTCCATGGTTTTGGGGGTTTTACCCCCTGGACTATGCATACGGCCTGAGTATCGCTGAACCTAAAAAGAGATTCGCGCGATCGGGCCCGGATGTCGCTGAAAAATTTCAGCTGACATCCCGCTGCGTCGGCCCCCCTCCCCAAAATCGCCCCGGTTATCCCCCTTAAAATTTTCGCGGGGCCCATAGATCGCAATAAAAAATAAGGGAACGCAGGAGGAGATCGCTCCTCCCGCATCTCTGTCGGCGGGCAGCAGCACAAGAACGGTTTCGGTTGCTGGTGTGACATTTGAATGCCTTCCCCCCTTGTCATGACGTCAAAAATGCCCGCCGTGCCCCGTGGGCATGGCCCTGGGTCTTTTCCCGACAGTTTCCATAGGAAACCCGTACTTTTTGGCAACAAGCGGGGGGTAGTGATTCCTATTGAATGAAAGGGGTCTAAAGATACTCAATTTAAAACCCCAAATGGGGAAAAGTAAAAAAAAAAAAGTGAAAAAATAACACAAAAAATAAAATAAAAAACACGTACCCCCGTCCTTTTCCCCCTTTTAAAAAGCCAATCGCCCCAAAAAAAAATCAAAAAAATAAATTTAAAGGGACCCCATTTTTTGGAAACGCCGCGGGCGTTTTAAAGACCCCCCCCCCCCCGCCCCATAAATCTGTCTGTTAAATTTTCCCGTAAAGGAAAAAACCGTAAAAAAAACAAAAAAAAAAAAAACACAGAATTTAATCCCCCAGCACATAAAAGGAATAAAAAAACGATTTAAAAACTCCCTTTTAAATGCCTTTATTTTACCAAATTTTAAAACGGGCAGGTTTACCCGGGAAAAAAAAGTCCTTACACAGCTCCCGTATACAGAAAAAAAAAAAAAAGTTTTTGGCTCTCAAAAATAGGCCCTGCATAAATATTTTTTTACACATAAAAACACTTTTTTTTTTTTTAAAAGTACTTCAAATTAAAAAAAAAATATATGAATTGGGGGATTTTCTGCAATCATATCGACCACAGAGTAAAAATAACTTGTCATGGATATGCACGGGTTTAGCGGGTGTTAAAAATAAAAAAAAACTACTAGGATTGAGGGATTTTTCTTTAACCCCCCCTTTAAAAAAAAGGGTTTTAAAAATGATCAAAAAGTCTTGTCCCCCAAAAAAAGATACCAATAAAAACGTCAACTCATCCCCCAAAAAAAAAAGCCTGTCCCCAGGGAAAAAAAAAAAAGTTATGGCTCCAACTATGGGAGCAAAAACGTGTTTTTTTCCCTGGGTTAATAAAAAGGGTTTTTTTTGTATAAAAGCATTTAAAAAAAATACAATTTTGGGGATCGTGTAATTGTATTGACCAGCTGAGTAAAGGTAAAAATGTCATATATAACACAGAGCTATAAAAAATAAAAAAAAAAACACTACCAGGGTTGCTGAAATTTTGTTCAAAATGCCTCACAAAAACCTTAAAAAAAGTGAACAAAGCGTCATATGCACCCTATAATGGTCCCAATAAAAGCATCAATTCACCCCGCAAAAAAAAAGGCCTTACACAGCTCTGCACATAGCAAAATAAAAAAGTTATGGCTGTCAGAATAGGACAACATAAAAACGCATTTTTTATAGACTTATTTCTATAGTGTGTAAGTAATAAAACATAAAAAACTATATAAAATCTATATCATTGTAATTGTACCGACCTCCATAGTAAAGTTATCCTGTCATTTACACTGCACGGTGAACGCTGTAAAATTGAAACCAATAAACAATGACGGAACTGCGTTTCCCCTCCCATTTTCATGGCCCAATGCTAAAAAAAACTATGGAACATCTGTGCGCCCAAAATGCACAATACATCCATATATTAGATCCCTGAGGGGTGTTGAATCTAAAATTGGGCGACTTCTGGAAGGTTCTGGTCCTTTTGGGGTTTTTGCAAATGCGACATGACACCCACCAAAATCGGGTTTTTCCAAAAGCCAAATAGCGCTCCCTCACTTAACCCCTGTCAAGCGCCCAAACGGCAGTTTACACCCACATGTAGGGTATTGCCGAACTCGGAAGAAATTGTGTAACAAATTTTTAGGTGCTTTTTTTTCAGGATTCCTTGTAAATATGAAACATTTTAAGCTTAAATTGGAGATTGCTGGAAAAAAATAATTTTTAATTTTCACAGCCTCATGCTAAAAAAAATTGTGAATCACCTGTGGTGATTACTCCCTGCACCCCTGGATATATTTCTTAAGGGGTTTAGTTTACAAAATGTGGTCTTTTTAGGGGTGTTTATTAAGTTTTAGCACCTTAGGGCCTCCTCAAACCTGAAATGGCACCTAAATAAAATTGAAAATGAGACCCCAGAGTCCAGTAGGTGCTCCTCCCATTCTGGGGGTTTATTGTTGAGCCAAATAAGGGCACAAGGCCACATATGGTATAGCTCTAAAAACGGCAGAATCTGGTGAATTGATATTATGTTGCATTTACCTGGTCACATCTACCGTATTCCAGTGAGTAATGGATTAATATTGAAAATCTGCAAAAATAGTGACATTTTGAAATTTCACCTCCACTTTGCTTTAATTTCTGTGAAATAACTAAAGTGTTTAGAAACTTCCTAAATAGTGTTGTAAATACATTAAGGGGTCTAGTTTCTCAGAGGGATTCATTTATGGGGGTATCTAACATGCAGGCCCCTCAAAGCCATGTCAGAACTGGACTGGTCCCTAAAAAAATGTATATTGCAAATTTTCTTGAAAATGTGAGAAATTACAACTAAGTGTCGTAAAAAAAAAAAAGACATTTAAAAAATGATGCCAACCTATAGTAGCATATAGTAAATTCTAGTTATACACTATTTTGTGGTGAATAATTATCTGTCTTGCATGCAGAAATTGTTGAACTTTCAAAATGACAAATTTTTCCAAATTTTCACAAAATTTTGATATTTTTAACAAACAAACAAGGATTGTATGGATAAAAATTTCTGGCTAACTTAAAGCACAATGTGTCACGAGAAAACAATCTCTGAATCACATGGATAGGTAAAAGGTCAAAAAAGTTATTCTCACATAAGTGACATATGCCAGATTTCAAAAATAGGGCTGTGTCAGAGAGGCCAAAACTGGCTTGGTCCTTAAGGGGTTAAAGATCTTGTCCATAGAGGAAGAATGCTAGTTTTCCTGCCCTATCTTGTCTACACACTCTCATGGTTATCAACCTGTACTGCATACATTTTGGCATGTGGACATAGATCTGACATTTCAAACAGGGGCGTTGCTAGAGTCCCAAAACATCCGGGGCCGGGTCCTGTGTTAAGTTTTGCTCAGTAGGGCGGGATTCACACGGCATTTTTCACGCCCCATGAACCACGGCATGTGATTTTACAGAGAAAAAACTGTTCTTCTGAAGCTCTCACTGATCTTTATTCTCCCCAGAACAGGTAATCATAGTAATCAATGAGAGTAATGAATTACTGTAATGTTGTCCCGTACGTCAGACATATTGAAGCGCAATTACGCACCAAAGTACAGACCGACATTATGTCGTGTAAAAATACACAGTGCATTTGTGGGGCATAACTGTGCTGTAATGTGCCCAAAATATGCTCCAAAGTGCGCCCCGCAAAAACGGTAAAATCATAGCGGCGAGGGCTATGGTTACCTGTTTTCCCTGGCACACAGAACACACCCGTCAAAATAAGGGACATGCTGCTTCTTTCAGGGGGAAAGTTAAAATGGATGGGAGGTGGCCGGAGCGCTGCTGAAATTATGCGCTTACTTTCAGCAGCAGGCGTATAATGGTGCGCACAGGTACGTGCCACTATACGCTGTGTGAACATACCCTTAGGGCAGTACGCCGTGTGTTTTGGAAGTACATGCTGTTCAGCGCGTAGTTCCAAAACACAGGAGGGGCCATCCCTTTACCTCCACTATCAGTGCCGAAGAAGTGACCTGTCAATTCTCCCCCCCCGGGGTACAATAATATGCGTATTGTATGCGTGGGGGAGAACCAGAAGGAAATTTGTAGCTCTCTATGAGAACATTTAATTACCGAATTGCGGCGCCGGGATGTCGGGCGTATTGGGATCGCAAATAGGGCCCCGAAAAAGCGCCCCGCGATTTAAAACAAATGTGAACCCTAGCCCCCATCCCGGCTGCAACAGCTTAAAAAACATAAAGCAACCCTGACAAATTAAAAAGGGATAAAAAAAAATTATAAAACCCAAAAAAAAATTCAGCATCAGGTTTTTAGTTTAAAAGTCCCAAGGGGATGTTTACAATGGCGTGATTTTCGGTAATCTATAGCCCATACTATGGATTTCCCCGTTCCCCCCCCCCCCCGCGCATAAACAATACCATTGTATTGCCCCATGCAGGGAGATAAGGGGAAAGTTTTAAAGGGCCGGTGGGGTGCTGCCCCCCACCCCCGTGGCCCCCTGGGGAGAAAAGCGCTAACAACCCCGAGCCCCTGAACACAAAAGGGGTATTTTTAAACGCGTACTTTTACCGCCGCAATACCCCCGGGGTGAACATACCTGGCACCCCATAGGAATTTTTGTTTTACGATTGAAAGGTGGAAAAACTGTGGATAGTGTGAAAATGCACAAATATACACGCATAAAACAGTAAAAATCCCCATTTTCATCCCTACAACAATATACAAAAAACATATACATACACACACGTAACACATATAAACAAAACAACCTACACGTATACACATATATTTCAGTTTAATACATACCAAAATACCCCCATAAAATAAAAATACATACCATTTTCATACACCGTATACACATAAAATACAATACAAAATACACATGCATACACATACATTTTAGTACAGTTTTTACATTCATGAACATTATCTTGTTTCACCCTATTATACTATTTTGTCCTGTTTTAAAACTGAAGCTCCCCCACTCACTTGTATCCTCCCGGGCTTGGGAGATAAGGGGCCGAGAAAACAGCACCGCAGGGGCAAACCTCTCCTGGTGGACCGGGGGCTGCTTTTCCGACCCCTTTCACGGTTTGGCAGATGGCGGCCCCCTCTTCCCTCCCTGGTCTCCTTTTCACCCCCGGAAGTCGCCCTTTCCCCTTCCTTCCTGCAATTAGGAACTGGTTTTGAACAAAGAAAATCCCATAAAAGTCCCTTTTTTTAAAGTTTGCCCCAACCCCAATGGGGGACACCCAAAATTTTTTAAAAAGGGGCCCTTTCAGATTTAAACCAAAGGGGAACTTTTTGGGCCCCCAAAAACAAAAAAAATGTGTTTTTTTTCGTAAAAACAACCCACCCCAACACCCTGAACAAACCATCCCCCCGGGGGGTTGCTAGGGCCTAAAAAACCGGGGCCCCGGGGCCCCTTTGTGTTTTTTTTTGGGTAGGGCGGTCACAAAACACATTTTTCGAAACCCCAATTTTTAAATGCGGGTGTTTTTTTACAAGAAAAAACCCCTTTTGTTCCCCGTCACTAAAATTTTCCCGCACACCCCCCACCCGGATCCCCCTCCATCTCCTTTAGCACAAATGTAACCTAAAAATCACCAATGGGTAAATTTTTCTTTTTCAAACTTCTCACCTTCATATGACCCAAAAACCCCTAAACATCACCAAAAACCTCCCCTAAAACCCCTGGTTTCAAAAAACTACCAGCCCAAATTTATTGTTCCCAAAAAACCCCCACAAAAAAAAGACCCCAAACTAATTTCAAATTTAAGGCTCAAATAATCCTGGGCCCGACCCTGAAATGAAAAGCAACCCCACAAATTTACTATCCAAATGCACACAGGCCCTAAAGCCCCCTATTCCCTTTCCATACAGGGACCAGAAATGGGAGATACAAATTGTAAAGAGCTCTGCAACATATAAGTGATTTCCCCTGCAGTTTCCTTTAGTGGGCCCCAACCCCGGGCTTTTTTTCCCCCCCCCCAAGGCCCCGTCGTTCAAAAATTTTTCCCCTTTTCTTCTCCACCGGTTCACACCTTTCCGCTGATTTCTTCCCGGCCCAAAACCCCGTTCCCGAGGATTTGGGGCACAAAAATCTTAGAATCCAAAACATTTCCCGCAACCCCCTTAATTTTTTAGGTTTTTAGCAGTCCCCCTCAGTTTTGGGATATAGGGGCACCCGAAACCTTAAAATGGGGGCCAAAAGGCAGATATTTTGGGGGCCCCAAAGGGAGATATAAGGGGGCCACAGGCAGGTAATAAGGCCACAGCAGGTATAAGGGGCCACCTGCAGGAAAATGGGGCCCCAAAAAGGGGAGTAAATAGGGGGGCACAGGCAGTATATGGAGGGGCCCCCAGGCAGGTACATAGGGGGCCCCTGAGGGAGTTTTATGGAGCCCCAGGCAGTATATGGGGGGGACTGAGGCCGTATAAAAGGGGCCCCAAAAGGTATATAGGGGGACTTTAGGCAGAAAATAGGGTCACTGGGCGAGTAAAAATGGGGGGCACTGACGGCATATAAAGGGGGCCCCCAGGCAGGGATATGGGGGCCACAGGCAGTATAAAAGGGGGGACAGGGAGGGGGAATATGGGCCCCAGACAGGGATTGGAGGGGCCCCAAAACAGTTTTAAAAGGGGGCCCCCCAGGCAGGGGTATGGGGGCCACAGGCAGTATTGGGGGGCCCCGGGGAGTATATGGGGGCCACAGGCCGGGGATAAAAGGGCCAAAAGGGAGATATGGGGCCACAGGCAGTATAAGGGGCCCAGGCAGGCCCTATAAAGGGGGACAGGCAGGGCCAAAAGGGGGCCACAGCCGGAATAAAGGGGGCCACCGGCAGGGAAATTGGGGGGCCCCCGGCAGGGGTATGGGTTCCACAGCAGGCCCTTATAGGGGGACAGGCAGAATATAGGGGGACTGAGACAGGTTTAAAAGCGTTAAAAATAAAAACATTCATCTCACCTTTTTCCCCCCCCGGCGGCGAGCCCCGCTCCTCCGGGAGCTCCTCGGTGCGCCGGCCCTATGCGCGGGGTGTCTCCCCGGGAGGGAAGCGTCGCGATACATCCCATCATTGCGACCTGCCCGGGGGTGAGGGGGCCCGGGGCCGCGGCGGTCCCCCACGCTGATGAGGACCCGGCGGCCCCGCTGTGTCGGGCCTCGGGGCCCACTGGGCCCGCGGAGCCGGGGGGGGGCGCTCGCCTCCTGCTCCGCAGAAGCCCCACTGATTTTTGCTCCCCCGACGCACAGCAGCTGGGGGCCAGTTTGGTCTCCAAAAGGGGCCCCGCGCAGAGGCCCCGGGGCCCCGGGGGGGCTCGGGGCCAAGGGTGTTTTTTTTTCGGGGCCCGAGGGGGCCCCAATAAAACAGCCTAGCACGCCCCTTTCCCCCCCCCTGTCACACCCTGGTGTGGGAGCATCATGGTTTTGGGGTTTTCTTCACAGGGGCAGGGGAAAAGGGTTTAAAAATTTTGGGGAAAATGGATGGAGCAAAATACAGGGAAAAAAACCTGTTGGGGTCTGCAAAAGACCTGGAAAAGGGGATGGGGAGATTTATCTTTCCCAAAAAGAAAAATGATCCCAAACATAAAGCAAAATCTACAAAAAAGGGAAAGGTTCACAAAAAAACGTAACCAGGTGTTTGAAGGCCAAATCACAGGCCAGAACCCGAAAACCAATCGAGAATCTGTGGAAAAGCTGAATTTGGGGGCCCAGGGGTTTTTCCCCCCGGGGGAAGGGGGGGCCCCCCAAAGGGGGGGGGGGAAAGGGGGCCCCCGGGGTTAAAAAAAAAAGGGGGGGCCCCCCCCCCCCCCCGGGGGGGGAAAAATTTTTGGGGGGGGGTTTTTTGGGGGGGAAAAAATTTTTAAAAAAATTTAAAACCCCCAAAAGGGGGGGGGGCCCCCCCCAAAATTTTTGGGGCCAAAAAAAAAGGGTTTTGGGGGAAAAGGGGGGAGGGGGGGAAAAAAGGAGGGGGGGTGGGGGGGGGAAGGGGGGGGGGGGGGGGGGGGGGGGAAGGGGGGCCCCGGGGGCCCCTTTTTCCCCCTTTTTTTGGGGAAAAAAAAAAAAAAAAAAGGGGGGGGGGGTTTGGGGCCCCCTTTGGGGATTTTGGGTTTTGGGGGAAAAAAAAGGGGGGGGGGTTTTTTTTTTAAAAACCCCCCCAAAAGGGGGGGGGGGGGGGGGGAAAAAGGGCCCCCCCCTTTCCCCCCCCCCCGGCCCAAAAAAAAAAAGGGGGAAAAAATTTTGGGGTTTTTAATTTAAAAAAAAAAAAAAATTTAGGGGGGGGGGGGTTTTTAAAAAATTTTTCCCCCAAAAAACCCCGGAAGGGGGGAAAACCCCAAAAAAAAACCCTTTTAAAAAAAAAAAAAAAAAAAAAACCAAAAAAAAAAGGGGGGGAAAAAAAAAAAGTTAAAAAATTTTTTTTAAAAAAAATTTTCCCCCAAACCCCCAAACCCCCCCCCCGGGGGTTAATTAAAAAAATTTTTTTTTTGGGGGGGAAAAAAAAAAAAACCCCCCCCGGGGGGAAAAAAAAAGGGGGCCCCCAAAAAAAAAAGGGGGGAAAAATTTTTTTTCCCCCCTTTTTTTTTTTTATTTTTTACAAAAAAAAAAATTTTAAAAAAATTTTTATTTTTTTTCCCCAAAAAGGGAAAATTGGGGGGGGGTTTTCCCAAAAATTTTTTTTCCCAAAGGGGGGTTAATTTTACAGCCTATTGCATTGTATAAACAATGCAATAGGGTGTACAAATTTGGCGGTTTTAAAACTTCCTACCCCTTTCTTTTCTGAGGGTTGTCAGAAAAAAGTTTCACATGGCCTATTTTAAAGGGGTATTTCATGACAAAATACAATACGGCCCCCAAAAAAATTTTTCTAAAAAACCCTCAAAAGACTGCAATTTAAAAATACTTTTCCCTTTATGCACAACCCAAACGAATTTTACCTCGTAATGTTCCGGGGTTTTTTCAGGATATAAAACGCTGTGAAAAATAATTTAAAATTTTAACAGGGATAAAAACAAACCCCGGACCCTACACGTTTTTTTTTCCCCCTTGAAATAACGTGCCAGCAAGTGCATAATTTCAACGTGTTTTGCACTGTACTTACCTTAACAGTCTCTGGGAGCTGTCTCTTTTCTTGTGGTCAGGCTTCTTTTGCACTGGAGCACAACTCTAGCTCTGTCAAAATTTTTATCCCCCTACTACCTCTTTGCTATTTACACTTAGGCCATGTTTACCCCGGCCCTTTTTAAAAGGGCCGTATTTCGGGGGCCCTTTTTTTCGTTTCCCAAGTTTCGCCAATTTCGGGCCGAAAAAGCCCATTCATTACGGTAATTCACATTTTTAAAAGAGAAATATGGATTACGTTCCTCTCCCCCCCCCGGCGAAAAAGCCGGGCGGGGGGGTTAAATTTACATGTCACTTTCTAGGGGCGTAAAACGCGCCCCTACATGATAGGGCAATGGGCCGGCGAATTTCCCCGGGCCCCCCGCTTATCCCCCCGCTCCCCCCCCCCGCCCCCCTCCACACGGGGGTAATTGCGGGGCGAAAATTCCCTCCCCCAATTAAGCCCGGTTGGGGAACAAGCCTTAAAATTTAACATAAAAAACCCAAAAAAATGATATTAACATCAAGTTTGATGTGAAATTCCTAAAAACAGTTTTGCCCCAAAATTTTATAAGTTTTTTTATAAATGCCAAAAAATTCATGAGTAAACTGTTAAAAGGGGTACTAAAAAACACGTAAGAAAAATTTAATTTTTTTTTAAATTCACGTCTCTGCGCCTTTCAGGCATTTAGTTATTACTTGAGGTTTTGGTGACTTCCCGAAAAGTACATTGGGTGGAAGAACTTAATTATAGCGACTTGTTCCCCTATTCACAAGCTCTTCCTGAATTACTGAATGCCCTTAGAATATTGCTTCTTTTTACAGTATTACTGATTACCACAGGAAAGCTTCAAATATTTTTTCCATAGATGTGGTTGATCTTTATTGAACAGCCTTGGAACAGTTACTACATATATATATATAAACTGTCAGAAATTATAAATGTATTTCCTGGTAGTGTTATAGTGTGTGGGCAGAGAGTGTGAATGCACTGCACTTAAAGTATTATGCTGAATGGCTTTCATCTTCCAGCATAAGTTAGCTTCTTTCATTACCAGTACAAAACAACCTTTAAAGTGAATGTTAAGAGTGTCTGTGAATGAAGATTAACTCTAAATAGAGGATGATACTTATTTATAGGAGATTAAAGAAAAATAGCATGCCTTTTCTTTATCATGACCTACTTCTTCCACACGTATTAGCAACATGTTGCCTTTTTTTACATTATGATTTTTTGACTGATGGCCATTACAAAGGACTAGGCTATGTAACAGCTATGTGACCCCCACCTCTGTCTATGTTTGGAAGTTACTGCATAAATGGTTAAGTAGGAATTTCATTATTATAAGGAGGAACATTATAAATTGCATTAATACTTAGATCAAATTGGACTTGTGATATTACTTTTTATCAATATACACAATCAAATCACATTATTATGACCACCATCTACTGTAATATCCTGAGAAGCCGTGGTGTGCAGTACAAACAGCAGCTAGACAGGCTTGGAGTGACTTAATTAGGGTCTGTTAGGTTGTTTTAGGTATCTGGAGCCGTGCTGACTGCATCCCACAGCTACTGAAGGGTATGTGGGGAAGGATAGATAGAGCGAACACGACGATTGAAGTGGTCCCACTGATGCTCAACTGAGTTCAAATCTGGAGAATTAGGGGGCTAGGGTAGTACTTGGAAGTCTTGGTCATGCTCTTCTAACCAATTTGGGACCTTTCTAGCCATGTCTCAGGTCCCCTTGTCATGCTGGACAATCCCATCGCCAGGGATGCAATCAACATCTATGGGAGTATATGATATGCAAGGATGGATTCATACCTAAATCGGTTGAGTTTATGTCCAAAACGCGTCAACAGTTGAGAACTGCCGCAGTCATTTAGACTGCATGTTTCCTGACATCCTTGCAAATTGTGCTATTCTACTTGTACATTTTACGTGGTTAATAAATTTTGCGTTTTTAAACAGAATTCCGGAAGTGCAGCGGGTGTATTTGCAATTTACGTCAAATCAGTTGAGAGTACCTTCCAAATGGAGTAGGCCCCGAGAACATGAAAACATTTGTCAGACCATAATACTGCCAACATTAGCTTATCTTCGTCCAGCAATGGTTGCAGAGTATTTGGTCTCTACATTTTTGTAACCTGACACGCTAATGTCCATCCTTTCAATGAAGACTTATCAGAGAAAGGAATCCTTTGCCAATCAGCGGAGGTCTGATAACGATACTGCCATGAAAATTGAAGCCTTTTCTGTCAATACAACTTCGTTAGCAGAGATGGAGTGACCATTCGCCTGCTTCAAAGCCCAACACACAGTACAGTTCACTGAATTCTTGTTTTAGACATGCATTTGGTAGCCCCCTAATTAATTTTTACAGTCAGTAGCGTGTCGCACACCTTCACAGCCAATGTTCACGTCTCACATCAATGGCACATGGTACGCTACAGTTTTCATGTAGCTTATTCACAATAGTGCTGTTTGTCCACTCACGATACACTTTCCACACAGCAGGTGAGCAGTTCACAAACGAAACATTTTTAGAAATTCTGCCATCCTATACCCAAAAGCCAATAAACATCCCTTTTTGCAGCTCTGATAAATTATCCCTTTTCCCATAACAGCAATGAGGGATAAGTGTACAGACAGCCTATGACACACCTTATATACTCACCAAACCAGCTCATGACCTCTGCCTTCCTCCACGAGCTACACATTGCTGATGTAGAAAGTAGTGTGACTTGACTGTGTATCAGTTAACGAAAATTAATAATACTTCTTAATTCCTGCTCTCAGAGAAAATGAGGATCTATCATCATGTTGAATTTTACCAGTCAATCCCTTGGTCTATTCCCTTTCCATTGAGTTTTAGAGGTTAAAAAAGTGCAGTTTCCTCTTTGGTATCTAAGATGATCAAAGGAAAAGGTTGCATTTACACATTATGGTTAACCCCTTGCTGCCGGAGCCAGTTTTGACCTTCCTGACAGAGCCCCGGTTTTAAAATCTGACATGTGTCACTTTATGTGAGAATAATTTTTTGACATTTTTACCTATCCAAGTGATTCAGAGAATGTTTTCTCATGACACATTGTGCTTTAAATTAGTAATACAATTTGGTCCAAACAGTCCTTGTTTATTTGTGAAAAATATAAAAATATCATGAAAATGTGCAAAAATTTGCAATTTTCAAAGTTAAAAAATTTCTACGTGTAAAACAGATAGCTATACCACGCAAAAATAGTTTATAATTAGCATCTAAATTATGTCTTCTGTTAGTTGCCATCATTTAATTTTTTTTTTTTTTTTTACCATATTAAGGGGCTTAGAAATTTAGTAGTAATTTTTCAGATTTTCAAGAAAATTTGCAAAATAGATTTTTTTAAGGACCAGCCCATTTCTGAGGTGGCTTTTAGGGGTCTGTATGTTAGATACCCCCATAAATGACTCCATGTAAGAAACTAGACCCATTAAAGTATTTAAAAAAGCTTTTAGGAAGTTTGTTACCCCTTTAAATATTTCACAGAAATTAAAACAAAGTAGAGGAGAAATTTCAAAATGTCACTATTTTTGCAGATTTTAAATTTAAACTGCCTATACCAGCCTATAACCCACCTATTGGGGGCATTAAACTGCCTATACCAACTTATATCTGCCTATGGGGGACATTAAACTGCTTATACCAGCCTATATCTGCCTATGGGGGACATTAAACTTCCTATGTAATTTTATTGGTATCCATTTTTATGCAAAAGTAGGTGCCTCGGCTTATACTCGGGTCGGCTTATACTCGAGTATATACGATAATATATATATATATATAATAATATATATATATAATTATATATATATTATATATATTCATACCAACCCATATAATCAGTATAATTACATTTTTTGGCACCATTTCAGGGTACATGTGAAATTTTGATCACTTCAATTACATTTATTGTAATTGATAAGATAAAAAAAAGATAGCAATGCCCTTCTTGGCATACAGTGCTAATTATATATTGACTGTGTTCTGTGAGTTGATACATTTACAATGATATATCATTTATATTTTTTTTAGATTTTACTGATCAATAATTTTACTTTTTTATGTTGCCATATTTTGAAAAGCCTTATCTTTTATTTTTCTGAAAAATTAAGATGTTTGGGAGCTTTTACTTTTTGGGATGAGGTGTAGTTTGTTAGTACCAGTTTGGGGAAAATACAGCTTTTCATTTTGTTTTGTTTTTTTGGTCAGAATGAAAGAAATACAGCAATTATGGCATTGTTTTACTACTGTTAAAACAGAAAAATAAAGAGGTTATCGCTCTTTAAATATTGTAACATATAATGTGATTTTGGTTTTTTTTGTGCTTTTGTCAGTGGAGCTATGTTAGGGCTTATTTTTCATAGGATAAGTCAATATTTTCATTGGAATCATTTTAGTGTATATTGGATTTTTTGATCATTTTTTTTAATTCAATTTCTTGAAAAGATGACCTCAGGTTCTACACAGGAATAGCAACATAATTAAGAGGGCTAAGAAGAATATAAGAACAGCAAACAGTAATGCTGGTACTATCCAGTAAATGAAGGGTTCTTTAGTTTAGAGAAAAAAATGGCTTTAGAGGGCAAATAATAAATATGTATAAATATATCCGGTTGACAATATAGAGATTTTTCCCAAGATCTATTTATACCCAGGACTATATCCAGAACAAGGGGGAAAGAAGGTTTCTACATAAACATAGAAAGGGATTCTTTACTGTAAGAGCAGTGAGACTGTGGAACTCTCTGCCAGAGGAACTTGTCACAGTGAATTCACTAACAGAGTTCAAAAAGGGCCTGGATACATTTCTAGATGTAATAATATAACAAGTTATAGTGACCAGGATTCTGGAGAAGGGTCTGGATACATTTCTAGATGTAATAATATAACAAGTTATAGTGACCAGGATTCTGGAGAAGGGTCTGGATACATTCCTAGATGTAATAATATAACAAGTTATAGTGACCAGGATTCTGGAGAGGGGGCGCTGATCCAGGGATTTATTCTGATACCAGATTGGAGTCGGGAAGGAATTTTTTTCCCTAAAACAAGGATAATTGGTTCCTACCTCATACGTGGTTTGCCTTCCTATGGATCAACACTACTGGATGGACATCTTTCTTTTCTCAACCTGACAATCTATGCAACTATGCCAGCATGCCTATATGATGTGTCCTATTGAAATAATATTTATAGCGCGTCTACTACTGCCCCTCTGTAACTTCATTAATCAGCTGTACAGCTGAAGAGGAGGTATATGAAAGTTCACTTTATAGGAGCATACACTGCACATACATATATACATTCCAACAAATTTTGACGGTAACTTTATGACATTAACATTCAGTATACATGGGCACGCACATCTACCATGTAGATAGAAGCATACAAATAAAAAAGCATGTCTCAGAGGTATACATGCTCATTACTGAAAGGCATAAACACACATAGAAACTCGGTAGAGAACTCCATACATACATATTGTGGCAGAACGGCTCCCTTGTATTTTTGCGGGTTTTGGGCCACTACGGTGGAGATTTCCCAGAGTGGTATATGCACATGCCACCAAGGAAAATTGGGCCTTTGGGTTGGAATGGGAAAAGCCCCCAATATGTATTGTCACCCAAAAATTGGTTGGCAAAGGTATAAGGGTTATTTTTGGTTTTTTTCCCGGGTTTTTGGGGGTGGGTTTTTTTGGGGTTTTAACAATGTGTGGGGGGGTATCTCCCCTATTTTTTCCAGCCCCCGTTTTTTGGTTGGGTTTCGGAAGTCCTAAAAAAACCCCGGGGCCTTCGGGGGTTTTACGGGGGGGCGGGGTTTTGCTGTAACCCCTGGAGAAAGCAGGGGAGCTGAAAAGGGGCTTGCCCCCAAGGCTTGGGGAAAGCCTGTAAAACCAGTGGTGAGGGGTTTTAAGGTTGGTATGGGTGGCCGGTGCTAAACTCGGGACCACAAATTAAAAAGGGGGGCCCTAATTGTTTTTGTTATAGTGGCTAAAAGGGCCCTAGGATTTTGTTTTTTTAGGGTTTGAAATTTTCCTGTGAAAGAAAAAAAACGGGCTAAAAGCCAAAAGAAGCTGGTCGGTGTCCCATTCGCTATCCAAAAGCGGGATTCCAAGCTAAATTAAACCCCGGGCCGAGCCAAGATGGGGGGCCCCAAACCCCGTGAGTGGTTTCCCAATAGGGTGGGGGATGTGGCCCAAAATTTGGGAAACACTGAAAAAGGGGGCAAGGTGAAGCGTGTGCGAAAGAGATTTGCGTTGCTGCCAGAGTTTTTTTTTTCCCCCACAAAACCATGGGAGGACTTTTTTTTGAGCGGGCGTCTAGGGAACCCCACCCGGCCCAGTGCCAAAAGCACCTTTCCGCCCAAAGCCAGGTGGGTTTTCCCAAAGGGCCCAAAACCAAGGGGAGCAAAAAATTCTCAACCCCAAACCCGCTACTGTCCACGGGGGAAACCCTGTGCTGGCTGAGTTTCTAGAGCGGGATGGTCCTGAGGGCCTTATCGGGAGGAAAGGGGAACCCGGTTTCCCAAACAGATGCTTTGGCTCGGGGATGATCCCCCACTGGGGGTGGACATGGCTGTCGCCAAAGGTTCCAGAGTGCCCCCGGACATTGCCCCGGGGGTTTGAAGAGGCAAAAAAAGTGGTAAGTTAAACCCAAAAATGTTTTTTTGAGATTTTGTTGTAGGCTTTTTTGCCCTTTTTTCCCAAAGGGGTTTTGCGAGAACCTACACCCGGGTGTTTACTTGGAAGAATTTCCCCCCCAAAATTTTGGGGCATTTTGGGGGAAAACCGCGGGGGGTTTGGTAGGCAAAAGGAGGGGACTTTTTTTGGGGAAGTCCCCCCCTGAGGAAATTCCCATGCCGTTTGCCTGAATGGGAAAAACCTGGGTTGGTTTCTCAGAGAGAAACCGGGAAAACCGGGCCCAATTTTAAATTTTGTACTGGAAGAGTCAAATGAAACTCCTTTTGTTCAGGACATATGCCTAACTTTACCTCCCTTTTGCCTGTGGGAGGGGGAAACACCTCTGCAATTTCCCAGGGGTTTTAAAATTTGCTGTGTCTTTTTTAAAAAATGCTTTTTGGGGTTTTAAACCCGAAGTGAAAAACCAAAAGCAATCCCCCAACACCCTGAGAAGGAATTTTAGTGGGGCAAAAGGGCAGCTCCAGTTCCCCTGGGGCCCCTGTGTGAAAAAGCGGCTAGGGGGGCGCAGCAGAGAGCAGTCGGTTCCCCTTTGGGGTTTAGGGCTGTCAGGGCTAGTGAAGTAAAAGCGAGTGTGAACAAACTCCCGAAGCGTGCCAGCCCCAAGGTAGAGAAGACAAGCTAGGTGTGCCCGTAAGGTCTTGATTGACATTCTGAATCTTTCCCGAGAAAGTGGGTTCATGGGGCAAAAGGGCCAAAACTTGGAAGGGGCATGGGGTTAAAAACTTCAGGCTTTAGGTGGAGCTAATGTGGTTTCCCCTAGCAACAAAGGGGCCTCGCATTTTTTGTTGGGAAAAAAGGGAAATAGTGCCCTACAGCGTGTAAAATGTCCCGGAGTCCAGTTTTAAATGTGTCTACCAAATTTCCCCCCAACGCAGTGTGGTACCTGATGGTAGCTTGCAAGTGCAGGGAATGCGGGGGGGCCCCGGATTGATAGCCAACCCCCTTCTGTGTGACTGCGGTTTTGGCCCCAAAAAAGGGGGGCCCTTCCGGGTTTTAATGTGCCCGCCTGGAAGGGAATGGGAAACCCGGGGGATTTTTGCTCTCCTTTCCAAAGTGGGGAGGGGAATATTTAATTGGGGGGTTGTCCAGACTCTGGTGGGTGTTTGCCTTCAAAAGAAAAGACGCCCAGATACCTGTGTAGGGGAAAATTGTGCCGAGGGGATTTGTTGTTGCCCTGAGCCTGTTTTACAGAATTTGGGCACTCTGTGAGAGAAACAAAATTGTAGCACTGCAGATATGAGGAGAAATGTCATGCTGGAAATTTTTTTTCAAAAATGAATTTCCAAATTGCTTCAATGGGTGCTGTATTTCCCCTTAGCTTTTTTTTGCCAGGGTCCAAAAAAGACCCGCATTTATGGGAAAGGGGGGAGGCTAGCATACCCCCAAAAGCGGGGTTTTGTTTAAACCCCCATGAAAGGCAGGTGAGGGGGTTTTAAAACCCCCAAAGGTAAAGAAGTTGGGTGGTTTTGGAGGCAGCTGATAAATTTTTTTTTTACAGGTTTATTGGGGAAAAAATATTAACAATTAAAAACAGAGGTTTATTCCTGTGGTTGGGGTGAATGGGCAGATTTGGATTTCCATTTGCGAAAAATGTCCTGAAACCCACGGGGGAAAAAGGGACTGGGTGCCTAAAATGAACACAGCCAGTTTGGGTGTTGGAGGGGGGGAATAAAAAAGGTAATACTGGGGGGTTAATTTCTGATTCCCATTTATAAATGTTTTCTGCCATTGCCTCCAGTTTATTGTTTGAAAATGTGTTGAGCAAAATTTAGGGCTATCCCAAAGGGGAAAAACTGAGAGTTTTCCCTTTTGGATGATTATAGGGAAAAAGTAAAGGGAAAAACACCACCCATTGATTTAGAGGTCTTTCTGGGTGAAAAGGGGGCCCCGTGAGAAAATGTTTCACAGGGGGGGAAGGGTATCCTCTCTCCCTGGTGAGGTGCCAGGTAAGGTCAACTTGGAGACCAAAAGTTCCCATAAGGGTTTCCAAAAGGTTAAAAGGGTGAAAACCCCTTAGCATTCCTGTGATTGTGAAAAAGGGTTTTTTATGCAGAATATGGGATTTTTTGTGGCCCCTAAAAAGATATGTAAAAGGGCCCGCACAGAGGGGCCCCACAAGGCAAACACATGTTAAGGGGTGTAAAGGGTCAGGGGAAAAACCCCAGGGAAAACCCCGTAATCAGCAAGGGAAAAGCATTTAAAAGGGGGGATACAGACCCGGGGAATGTGGGCTTCCCACTGCGTAAGTCTATGTAGGAGGGACAAGCGAGTCCGCCGACATTAGAGACCCAGGGTAAAGGGGGCTGAGGTCATCGGGAAGGGGTTTCCCTTTATGTTTCATTTTTCCGTAATAACCACCCCGTACCATGACCTACAGGTTTAAGGGTGGGCCAAAAAGTCCCCCGATCCAAATGCAGTGGAGGTTACCAGCACTGAGGAGGTAGGGAGGTAGCCAGATTATCCCCGGTAAAGGACAAGTTACAGCTAGGAGCCCCCAAAAGGGGAGTTCAGGGGGTTTAGAAAATTTGAGGCGGGGATCTGATCCCTTTTTAAAAAGGCCGCTTTTTTCCCTTGGGCCCGGGAGGCCCTGCAAAGGGGGCCCCATGAGGGGCAGGGGGCCCCCACAGGGGAGCCCCTAAAACCCCCCCCCAGTTTAAGCCGGAGCTTGGACTTCCCTCCCCTCTCTCCCCTTTCCCCTGTCAATTTCGATCGGTGGCAGCATCCTTGTCGTACTTCCTCTGCTGCTCCCGTAATCAGCCTGCAGGAGAGAGAGAGCCCGTGAGGAGGTCCCGCCGACCCCTCCTGCAGACCTGCAAAAGGGAAACAAACTTCCTTATCAAATGTGGGGGGGGGTGTGTGTCTTTCTGTGAAAATTCCCCTGGAAGTTACAGGGGAAAAAGGGGGCCCATAAATCCAGGGAAAGGCAGAATGGCTTTACATGAAAAGCCTCACTATTCCTTCCCACTTCTGTGAAAGGGCAGTGAGGGGCTTGGACTGGGGCCTATTTTGGGGCTAAACGATATCGGGCTTTTAAAAGGGAAATACAAAGTAAATTTCACAAAAAATTACATTTTTTTTAAGGAAAAAGCTTAAAATAAAAAGAGTTTTTAAAAAAATTAAAATGCCCTGCCAAAATAATTTTTTTTTAACGGTCTTTAGGGGTGCACCGTACCGGGAAGAAAAAAAAAAAACATACAATTTAGTTAATTTTCCTGGGCTGTCCCGATAGAAAAGATAATCCCTTATTGTGGGGGGAGGGCCCGAACCAAAAATGGCCCCCCTAAAATTCCCCCTTCCTTTCCTACCCCCAAAACTATCATTCCTTTTTTTTCCCTCCTTTCCTTAAACCCCCTCTTTCCCCCTTTTTTTACTTTGGTTCCTTTTTCCTCTCTTTTTACTAGCATTTTTTGTAGATAAACCCGGTGGGATTACTGCGCTATTTTCCTTTTTTATGGGAAAAGTTGAACATCCCCTTGGGAGTGGTTAACCCGGGAAAAAACAAAAAAACCAGGCTTTTCCCACCCCGTAATTTTTTCTTTTTTGGCACGTATGGGACGGAAAATTTTTCCAAAATTTTTTGGGAATCAAGCTGTCCCCTACCCACATGTTCATGTTCTGCCCAAAAACCCAGCAAAAAATGGAAAAATGTTGTTTCGTTTTAGGGAAAGCCGGGGGGGTCAAAAAAACCCCCCGGCGGAAAACCACAAAGAAAGGGGCTGCTGAACAGGGTTTTTGGGAATTTTAAAACCCAAGGAAAAAAATTCCGTCATTTTTCCCGACAGTTTTCAAGCCCAAAAACCAACTGCCAAAGGGGATAAATTTTCCCCAGCATTTTTGGATATGAAAATTTTAGGTCCATGTTGGAACCGAAAAAACACTCCAAAAAGTAGCGTCGATCTGATCCAGCATGGGACTGAGTGTTTGGATCCGTGTTGGCTGCAGCAGGATCGCACCCAAAAAGTCCCTTTTATTCGGCTTTCCCGTTTCTTCTTTGGACCTAGAATTTAAACCCTGGGCAATTTTGGGAAAGCCGATGTTGTTTTAATTGCGGCATGGGATAATCCCCACTGCCCCATTGTTAAAATCTGTTTGAGTTTCCCTTTAAAAAAACCCAAACCCCGCATCCAAGAACGTATGTAAAAGGACCCCAAAAACCCGTTTTGAAAAAAACACAAATTGGTTTGGGTGTTAAAATTCCATGTTATAAGGATATGTTTTACATGGCTTTTTGGATCCGTTTTAGATCCCAAAAAACGCATCCAAAACATACTGTCCATCGGGTTTTTTAAACCCCAACCAACAGAAGGTTTGGGGGTGTTTTGGGTCCCTTTTGACTGCAGGGAGGAGCGCACCTTATTGTTTTAAATAGGGGGACTTTCTGCATCAAACGGATCAAAAAAATTGCAAGTCAATTTTTGTAAAAAATCCGAAAGAACAAATAAAAGCATCGCGGGTCAATCATGTGAACGCTGGTGGGTGTTTTTTCATTGGAAAACAAGGTTTTTAAAATTTACATTGCTCATTGTCCCGATGCGTCTTTTTGGACCCAAACAAACCCCCAACCCAAAAGGGATATGTTTTTAAAATGGACCCCCCAAAACTCGTGAAAAATACCCTTGTGCTTTTGAAACATAGTTTTTTTGTAACACACAATAAAAAAAGGTTTAAATTTTTCGTAATGTATATTTTTTTTGTGGAATGGTTTGGAGGGGGCCCAGTGCACAGCTCTGCCCAGGGGGCCCCTAATGCTTTTAAGAAGGCATGTTTTAAGGGAAAAAAACCAAAGGGATTTTTCCCAAAGGACCAGGGAAAGGCCCCCTGGTAGAAAAATTGTCCCCATTTTTTTGGTTCCCCCGACCCCAAAGGGGGGTAAAAAACCCAAATGCCCCCTTGAAAGGCCCTTGGTTTTATAAAACCCCGAAAAATTTTTTTTAAATCGGGGTTTTGTTCCCCGGCTATTTCGGGGGAATTCCATGGCTTTTGCCCTTAATAAAAAAAACCCTTTAGTTTATGGAAAAATTTTTTCCCAAGGGGGGTAAGAAGGCCCCCTTTTTTAGAAACTTCCCGGATAAAAAAATTTTTTGGAGGTTTTCAATTTATCTGTTTTAATTTAAAAAAATTTAAGTCCCCCCCCAAATTCTTTTTTTTAAAACAATAACCCCCAACTTAGGCCAACCTGTATAAAAAAGGCCAAAAACCCCTCTTCCCTTTTAGGCACGTGGTGTTGCATCTGGACCTTGGGATTTGTCTATTTTAATCTTCCTAAGACGGAGATGTGCCCCTAATAATTGAGTCCCCAACTACTAGCACCTGTCTAGCCTGACCTGCACTCCTATTCCCCATCTTACTGGAGCAGACAGGGGTAGTGTCTTGCTGCAGCAATGCTATTTCTGAACCGACATCCCCTCATCCGCCAATCTTGCAAATTTGTTGGGGTGTACCAGTTTAGGACTAGCCTCCCTGACACTCTTCCTCTACCCTTCTTTCTTACTGTTACCCATCTAGCTGCCTTATGTTCCTGCAACCTCCATGCTACACCCTCCCAGTATCTACACCTGCGAGTGATTGCTCAGTGGGCAGCCGGCTCGCTTCCAAGTTGGCAATGGATCTCAGTGTCGCCACTTGCTCATTTAGATCCAGGATCCGGGCTTCTAAATGTGCAGTGTGTTAAGACGGCTCTGATCCTAAGAGACAGGAGATGGTCAGGGAGGACCAGAGGCCTGGTGAGGAAGAGAAGGTTGAGTCTCATTATGATCCTGCAGACCAAGAGGTAGTAGGTTTTAGCTCAGGTGCGCCCCTTGAGGCCATGGTGGATAGCAACCCTGAGAGGTGTGCTGTCATTACTGCTTCCTGTGCTGCTAGTATGGTTGCGGGGACTAACCAGTGGCCTTTTGCTTATAGGAGACCCGAATTAGTGAAGACACTGCCCAGTGGGCACAATGCCAAGGTACCTTGTGTGTGGGAGAAGGCTACAAGGCATGATAGTGCTGGTGTTGGAGTTATCAGTAGTACTCTTGTGAATGTCAGCATGCAGCAGGCTGAAGGTGGTGACATCCTTGCAGCAGAGCGTACATACGTCAGGTCACCTGTAGTAAATGGCAGTAAAATGTCTGTTGCCGATTATGAGGTGAGCGCATGGTATGAGCCCACAGCTGAGCTGTTTTTGGACAATGTAGTCTCTTCCCCTGATGATGTAGAGGAAGTGTTGCCCGTAGCAACAGATGCTAACAGGTGGGGGAAAATGGATTTCCCGGAAAAAAGTGGCGTGCTTCCCCAGAGAAAACAGGCGCAACATAAGCTGGGTGAGATGGATTCCCTCTATAGAAGCTTTGACCCCGGAGGAAGGTTGTGCAAGGTAAAAAAGACCTACGACCTTTATCAGAGGGGCAGGATATGTGGCAGAACGGCTACATGTAGTTGCCGGTTTCTGCCACTAGGTGGAGATATACCAGAGTGGTATATGCGACATGCCACCTAGGATACGTGGCCTTGGTGGAATAGGAGCCAGCCGTATGTATTGTCAGCCACACTAAGTGGTTGGCAAAGGTATATGGTTAGTTTGGCTTTTCAGCCGTTCTTGCGGTCGGCTCTTATTGGGAGTTGACAATGTGTTAGGTCGGTATCTACTCCCCATATTCCAGACCACGTTTTGGATAGGGCTTGGGAGTCCTATAAAAAGCCGGGGCCTTCAGGTGTACAGGGGGGTGTGGTTGCTACTAGAACCTGGAGCAGCAGGGGAGCTGAAGGGAGGCTCTGCCCCCAGAGGCTTGTGGGAAGCCTGTATACCAGTGGTGACTGGGTAAGGATGTATATAGTGGCCTGAGTGCTAGACTCAGACCACAGATTAGAGAGGGCCACTAATTGTGTTGCAGTTAGTGGCTAGACGGCCTGAGGATTTTGTTTTGTATTCTGGTTGTATTTTCCTGTGCATGAATAAAACAGGCTGAAGCCAGAAAGAAGCCTGTGTCGATGTGCTATTCGCTGATCAGAGCGGCGATTCCAGAGCTGAATGACCCCCCAGGCCGAGCCAAGATGGCGGCCGAAACGTGAGTGAGTTGTCACAATATGCATGCATACACACAATTTTGCACATATACACACTAACTACATAATTTAACATATATAGTATATAGCTGTTCTATGTAATACTAATACGGTAGCACTAGATGTACTATATATAAATGTATACACTACACAATTATACCATATATATATATATATACACACACACACATTATATCAGTATTTAATCACATTAGTTGTGATATACTGACACTATTGGCTGTTACCTTTTCTAAGGTTGTTGGGGCACAATCTGTGCAAGGGACACCTATAGAAGGGCAGAAGGAAGAACCTGGCAATACTACTACTAATAATAAAAGCAGGGCATTTTACTTCTTTCTTCTTGGAACCAAGGAGCTGGCACTGTTCGTAGGCATAATCAGGGGCCATGCTGAGCCATGTTCATTGATGCTGAGCCATGTTCATTGCTGTTAAAAGTTAAATTCTGCTGCACAATAAGGTCCGGTTTTGCTGTAACATGTACATAATTTAGGATCAGAGATCACCAGAGTGTGTGCTCTAAAGATGAATTCTGGGAGTTGTAAAATAAGAGCTCACAGAAGTTAGGATCGTTCGGCGCAGCAGTGTTATGCTTGGCTGCAAGCCCCTTGTGACAGCTAACGCTGCTGCCCGACTTCTCCGTCTACATTATAGTCCTGTATACATTATGCAGTTCTTCTGTATAATGTGTAAAACATCCAGGAGGATCAAATACAGTGCCTGTATAGTAAACGCCTGGACAGCTGAGGCACAGGTAGTCAGTCCCTGGTACACAGATCAGCTGTGCGGTGCTGAACATCGCTGAAGGAAGAAAATGTGCAGCGCTGCCAATCATAGGCTCTCCCTTATCTGTGGAGTGTGCTTTATCTGAAATCTCAGCATAACACACACTCCCATGATGCATAGCAAAGTGACATCATCAAAGCAAAGGATGCTGGACGTTATCTGTGAGAGCCTGGCGGCGACTTCGAGCTGAGGTCGGCTCATTAGCATATGTATCACATGACCCAAAGAGGCCTTTTTCTCAGGTTGGGTTGCACTTTGTTGATGACTTATATTTTAAAAAACTTATTTTTTAAAATTTACTTTTAAAATCAAATGTAAAAAATAAAGTGATAGGTACTCTTTAAACATGGCTATAGTTGTGTGGCATACATAATCCGGTGCTGCAGGGCATTGTTTACAATGAAGCAGTCATCAATGTGTGATATAGCCAAAGGACGTCCACTTCTTTGCCTTTCTGTGACTCTTCCAATCTCTTTGTATCTCTGTTGCAACCTGCTGATGACACTTTGTGACACTCAATGCTCAGTGGCCACTTCCGTCTGAGAGCATCTTGCTTGAGCCTCGGAATGGTGAGGTACTGTAGATTAATTTTGTAAGGTGTTGTCTTGGTCTCATTATGTCAAAATGTAAACAACATGCTGTGGAGGACTGTTTAAATCCCAATTCAAATTGATCACCTAAATTTATTGGGTGATTCAAGGATCAAACATGTGTTCTGAATTTTGCCATTAAGCTCCTTGTTAGAGATCAGCAAGTTGTGCAAAAAGTACTGAAACACTGAAGAGTTGGACATGTGCATTCTAAAGTTAAGAGATGGACTGTGTCAAAGACCAAAGTAGTGGATCCGCTGGGCCACCGCAAGCAGTGGTAAAGGCCGCACCGGGAAGCGGGGTCTAAGTGGGTCCCGGTATTCACCAGAGCCCGCCGCAAGGTGAGATGGACTTGCCGCGGCAGGATTCCACCAGGTCGCTACCCCTGATGCGACTTGCTTGCGGTGGTAGCCAAGGTGCAATGAAGTACAGAGACGATAGACAAACTCATAGTCAAGGACGGGCCAGAAGGTCGGGGCAGGCGGCGAAGAGTCGTGGTCGAAGAACGTAAGCTGACGGGACTGGTACACGGAAACGGCAAACTGAAACACAGAAAGGCTTCCTCGCATATATATGGGCACTATGGATTCGGCAAGTGCATCCAGAAGGTTGAGCCCTTATATAGGGTCAGCGGCCGGTAATTAACTAATTACTGGCACGCTGGCCCTTTAAATCTGAGAGAGCTGGGACTGCGCACACCGGCCGGCCAGGCAGACGTGGGGAAGCAGGAGTGTGCCCGGGTAAGTGAATGCGCCTGAGGGAGTGAGTGCGCCCGCGGCGTCGCTGGCTGTGAAGCAAAGAGGGACACGGGGGAACAAATGTGCCCGCAGCCTGAACTGCGGGCTGCGGCGCTACTCGTGACAGACTGATTTAGTTCATTTTAAAAAAAATTCAAGAAATTTGATGTTTATCCTGAAATTTCAAATAATAGCCAAATATCATTTTTGAGAAGTGTAAATAAAATTCCACCCCTGGTGGATCTGGCCTGTGTATTGCTTTTTTTAACCTACATTTAAATGAATGCAGTACTACTGCAATAGTAATAGTAGTACCATTAATTGAAATCAGGGGTGTAGTTAGACTCAGTGGCCCAGGTGCAATGTCTGACCATGGCTGTGAACCACTACTTTTCAACAACAGGTTTCTTACTTGGCATGACGGATGTCTGCGGTGTAATGCATTGCGGGACATAATTTCTACTGAAAGAAATTGTCTAATAGAAGAAAATTAATTTCAAAAGGGGCCAAAAAAAACAAGCTATACAGCCAAAGTATCTGTTCCCTCTTGTCCCCCTCCCACCCAAAAAAACAGGGTTGAACAAGAAATAAATGCAATTGTGCCTTTGTTTTCTTGTTTTAATTTTTGTTGGAGTTTACACTGAACAGTTTAGTTGACATGTCTGTATTCTGGCAGCCAACATGTTAACAAGGGCTAAAAAATACCATCACAGGGTCACTGAAAGCCACCACTATATAGTGACTCATACCACCATAATGTTACTGACCAAACCAGTATACCAAGACCAATAATACCAATAACAACAATATACAAAGACCAAATAATACCGCCACATCATGACCACATATCACCACAATAAAGAGACTCAATAAAACCCCTATAGTGTTACTGAATATCAACTATTACACTAAGACCACTATTACCACCATACAGTGACCATATAGTGGTAGATAGCAGTTGTACACAAGCACTTTGCACACATAAATGATTATAGTGCAGTTACATTTAGGGACTCACAGGTGATGGCTGCTGAGTTGTTCTCTTTCACTTTTCTTTCTTCATATGGTCCAGACCATCATGAAGTCTTCCCCCGGCCACAATTCATCCCTGCAGAATTTACCACACAAACATTAGATTTCTCACTTTTCCAACACTTATCTACCTATTCCCATCCATAGTGCCCCAAATGGTAACAATTCCCCCTTTGGTGCCCCACACAGTAATTGTACCCCAAATATTGAAAGTGCCCCTAGCTGATTAAAGATCCCCCAGATGTGCCACCAGTAGGTAGAAACAAACCCCATATAAGCCTCCCTCCCACCAAAAAAAATAGGCAGGCAGCTTATTTTCGGTGGATTAGAGCCTCAAAAATTTTCAGATAAGTGGCCGACTCTTTCTATTTAGTAGGTAAAGTCCCCCTTCTGTATAGGGTCCTCTCTAGTAAGTAGGTAAGTAGATAGAGCCCCCTCTAGTAGATAGGGCCACCTCTAGTAGTTAGGTATATGCCCCCTTTAGTGAGTTGGCAGAAAGGAACCCTTTCAGTAGGTAGGCAGGTAGATAGAGCTCCTTCTAGTAGGTAGGTAGGCAGGTAGATAGGTCCCCTTATCGTAAATAAGCAGGTAGATAGGGCCCCTTATAGTTGGTAGGCAAGTAGATAGAGCCACTTAGAGTTGATAGGCAGGTAGATAGGATCACTTATAGTTGGTAGGCATGTAGATAGGGCCACTTTTAGTATGTAGGTAGGTAGATAGGGCCACTTATAGTATGTAGGCAGGTAGATAGGGCCCCTTGTAGTATGTAGGCAGATAGGGCCACTTATAGTATGCAGGCAGGTAGATAGGGTCACTTATAGTATGTAGGCAGTTAGATAGGGCAATTTATAGTAGGTTGGCAAGTATATAGGGCCCTTTATAGTATTTAAGCAGGTAGATAGAGCCACTTATAGTATGTAAGCAGGTAGATAGGGCACCCTATAGTATGTAGTCAGGTAGATAGTGCCACTTATGATGGATAAGGACGTCCCTTAGTACATAGGCAGGTATTCCTCCCCCTAATAAGGCACAGATCTGGCCAAGGTTACAAAAGAATTTCTGCAGTACTCAAGGTTCCTAAGAGCACAGTGGCCTCCATAATCCTTAAATGGAAGAAGTTTGGGATGACCACAACTCTTCCTCGACCTGGCCGTCCAGACAAACTAAGCAATCATGGGAGAAGAGCCTTGGTGAGAAAGGTAAAGAAAAACCCCAATATCACTGTGGCTGAGCTCCAGAGATGCAGTAGGGAGATGGGAGAAAGTTCCACAAAGTCAATTATCATTGCAGTTCTCCACCAGTCGGGGCATTATGGCAGAGTGTGCTGATGGAAGCCTCTCTTCAGTGCAAGACACCTGAAAGCCGGCATGCAGTTTGCAAAAAAACACATGAAGGACTCCCAGACTATGAGAAATAAGATTCTCTGGTCTGATGAGACGAAAATTGAACTTTTGGTGTTAATTCTAAGCGGTATATGTGGAGAAAACCAGGCACTGCTCTTCACCTGCCCAATACAATCCCAACAGTGAAACATGGTGGTGGCAGCATCATGCTATGGGAGTGTTTTTCAGCTGCAGGGACAGGACGACTGATTGCAATTTAAGGAAAGATAAATGCGGCCAAGTACAGAGATATCCTGGATGAAAACTTCTGTAACAGTCTGGTGGTGGATCCACTGGACCACCGCAGGCGATGGCGTAAGCCCCCATCAGGGAGTGGAATCTAAGTGGTAGTTACTATACGTCGTAACGAAAATAGGGTTTTGTGTTCTTTTAGTATGATCTTTTTTCTTGTATAATAAATCTGTTCTTTCCCGTAAATTAACTTTAAGAGCCCTATCTAGGGACCATTTTAAAGTTTTTTGTTTAGAGTCTGTTCTGATTGGAAAAAGAGGTGGTGATAATAGGAGATCTTTATTGAATAGAGAGGGCTACTGGATATTAATGCTGAATACCACACACCCCTCGGGACTAAACTTCAGAACAGACCTAATTTTAAACTATTAATGTTTGTATGTAATGATACATTGTTTACTCCGCCCAGGATATGGGTGTTTCCCTTAAAAGGAAGTGAGAGTTAGTAAGTCCTTGTTATGACTAAAAATCGTTGGATTTGAAACGCGTCAGCGAGGCATTGTTTGTTGCACTGTCTGTGGCTCGTTTTTGCTTTTAACCAGTTCTCATTAAAGTGTTATTTATTTTTGCTGCCTTCTAAACCTATATCTGGGCTGGTCCATCATTTTTTTGCGACCCGGGACAGTGGTCGCAGGGGCGTCCGTGACAACTTCTTCTAGAGTGCTCTGGACCTAAGACTGGGCCGAAGGTTAATCTTCCAACAAGACAATGACCCTAAGCACATACCTAAAATAACAAAGCAGTGGCTTCAGAACAACTCTATAACCATTCTTGACTGACCCAGCCAGAGCCCCCACCTGAACCCAATAGTGCATCTCTGGAGAGACTTGAAAATGGCTGTTCACCAACATTCACCATCCAACCTGAGGGAACTGGAGAGGATCTGCAAGGAAGAATGGCAGAGGATGCCAAAATCCAGGTGTGAAAAACTTGTTGCATCATTTCCAAGAAGGGTGCTTCTACTCAATACTAAGCAAAGGGTCTGAATACTTAAGACCATGTGATATTTCAGTTTTTCATGTTCAATAAATTTGCAAAAATATTTATATCTATATTTCTGTTATTTTCTTTCAAGATGGGGTACAGAGTGTACATTAATGAGCAAAAAAATTAACTGTTTTGATCTTACCAAATGGCTGTAATGAAACAAAGAGTGAAACATTTAAAGGGGTCTGAATACTTTCTGTACCTACTGTAGTTATATAGACTTCCTGTAGGTATATATAGGTCCCCATAGATAAATATACAGGACCCTGTAGGTAGGCCCCCTGTAGGTATATACTGTAGACCTTCTGTATGTATGTAGACCCCTGTAGGTAGATATATAGGCCGTTGTAGGTAGGTATATAGGCCCCCTCTAGGTACGTATCTAGTCCTCTGTAGGTAGGTATAGACCCCTGTAGGCAGATATATGGGCCCCTTGTAGATTGGTAGACCCCTGTACATAAATAAATAAGCCCCTGTGGATCGGACCCCTATGCATTCTCGGGATGCGCATATAGTTGAAAACTGGCCTTACATGTGTCGGACTCATGGCCCACCAGAGGTACCTCTGGTAAAGTCCGACATTGCATATTGACCATATAGAGTTAAATAATATTCAAAAATCACCAAACCTTATTATTATATAATGATATAATGCTCACATTATGCCAGTACCTAAAAAGTGCTTACACCTTGCCAACACAGAATAGTATTTTCTCTCATAAAACCAATAGTGTCTACATAGTCCCTTCAAGCACTCCTAAGCCTCCATCTTCCAACTATGGCTGAACCCTCTTGTATTGTGCAGGAGGGGGATGCTGCCCTCTGCTGGAAGCTGCAAGTAAGATTTTTAACTTCTCATTGACATTACTGACTTTACTTTACAATGAACCCTCAAGTATAATGGGCTTAAGATACATTATTTTCAGCATAAAACGGTCTTTCCTATGAAATTGTAATCTGAAACCACAGCCAATTATCACAAACATTTTACTTGTAAAACCCTTCTATTCAGGGGTGTCATAGGGAAGTATGGCCAGTACTCCTGTCAAGGGCCCTAATCAAAAAGGGGACCACTGATATGTTAAAAAATAGTAAACTAGTAATGGGTGGCGGCCCCATTTGATTTGGTTGTATAGGGCCCTTAAACGGTTAATGGCCTGTTTACACGGCAAAGGACAAATACCGGTCGGTTTGTGTGCCATGCATACGGCCACGGGGGGATGGCTTTTCTCCGCGATGAGCATAGAAAAGCCCTCCCCCTTCCCATTCACATGTTCATATTCTGTCCGAAAAGACGGAAGAATGAAAATGTACAATGTTTTTCGGGCGGCCGGCAGTGGGGACTGCTGCACAGGTTTTCCATAGAAGCCCGGTGTATTCGTTTGCGGCCGTTTTTTCAGACAGTCTGCAAAACCGCAAACGTCTGAAAAACCGCCCGCAAACCCGTGCCGTGGGGACCAGCCCTAATCGATGACTGATGGAAGCCACCCTCCTATCAGGCCGGTATGAGATCCGTGCTTTTTAGTCCCCTGATGAACCTGTTGTATGGGAGAAACGCGTTGGAGGTTTAATTTTTCTATCTGAAGCTATCTACTACACTGAGTGGCCCTAAGTAGGGAATGGTAGGGTGACCTTTAGGGTCAGGAATAGTGGGGCCATGCTCAATGGAGCGATCACTTCATATTACCTACATTAGGGTTCATGACAGGGTGATGTAAGGATATATAACCCATTGGGGCCTTTATTTTGGATATATTTTTTCCTCTTTAGGACTCTACTTGATTATCTGGAGTTAACAGCAATCATCGGTACCGTAAGTAGAGTATCCTATTGGTTAATTTTGATGTTTGGGCCCCCGTAGTAGGTCTAGCTTATTTTTGCTATTTTGTTATAAGTATTATTATTAAGTAGAGGGGTTATTTCTGATTACTTTGG
The DNA here is from genome assembly GCA_025379985.1 of Phyllomedusa bahiana. Lineage (NCBI taxonomy): Eukaryota > Metazoa > Chordata > Amphibia > Anura > Hylidae > Phyllomedusa > Phyllomedusa bahiana. Next base: position 105,408 of record JAODAL010004593.1, read on the forward strand.
TATTTTTAATGATGAATTATTATTTATATTTTATATTGGGGTTTTCTTTTTTAGCTGTGATATTTTTTTCTGTTAGGGGTTAAGCCAGCAAATTTGGTCAATTAATGATGATTAAATGTTGCCTTATGAAATGAATCTAACAAATCCCACTGACATATTGTAAAAACAGTTTTATGATGTCCATAACTGACTGGCTTATATACTGTACACTGACCTAAAGCAGAAGGCCTGACATAAGACAGTTAAGCTTTTGGCATAGTGTATTGCAATGAAATAGTGATGGTAGTTAGTTGTACTGGATTGCTTAGGGCCCACAGGGGCCACCCTACAGCTACTGTAAATGACTGTACATGCCTCCTATGCTCTGCCTCTTTAATTTTGACTCTGTCTGCTTTTTGTCTTTTCTGAGGATGTATATGCACTTAAAAAACATCTCCAGGTCTACTATGCACAGGGGCCAACCAGGCGATTCCCCTATTTCCCTGTTGGCCAGTCCGAGCCTGATAGTCTCATCATAGGCCAAGCTGGTCTGTCTGTCTGAACTTACTAATGCAAGATATCCTTCTGTACACATACTTGGTGGTTTAACTTGATTTGCATCATGTTTTTGTACAGTACAGATAGATATCACTACGTATACAAAACTTATGTGTGCCCAGTCTGTGCATAATATCTTATAGGGGTGATGGAAATAGAAGCTGACAATGGTTTTGTTTTATTAATGAGAATGGCTGACGATAAGGATAAGGTTATTAAGGGCCTGTACATGATGTTCTAGTGCACTATAGAACATACCATACTATATTCATATCAACGAGACATTCACATTTTTGGTATCGTTAGGATACTGTGAGAAATGTATCCTGACAGCTAAAACAGTGGGGCTGTGATAGGGCTATAGACTTCGATAAGGCAAATGTAGTCTGAATTGGATTACATTGGCCCTTAAATGAATGTATGTGCTTTGTGATTCGGATGTACCACGCTTTTTCATCCGATGCTGAATCCCTATATGTACGGTAAATGGGACAAACGTAATCCAATTCAGACTACATTTGCCCTATAGAAGCCTGTGGCAGTAGCCGTCAGGTTAAACTTCTCTCAGTATCTAGAAGCAAAATCGCTATGTGAATGGGGCGTAATATCACAGACAGGCTGCTTATAAGGGATGACAACCATTGGAGAGTAAACTTTGCATACATTTGCTGTAGCTTCATCTGATGCTGTGGGTGTTGCAACATGGTATTCATTGGATTTTTACTTAGAACTATATGCTTGATCCTCCATGCTGGATCCTGTTTCTAATTATATACCTGTACAATTTCCTATACATCTGTATGCGTCGGTGGAAGGTAGTTAGAAACAGCGGGCTGGATGAGTCAGGGACAGCAGTATTTGAAAAGGTTGTCTGACTCATTCCATTCAATTTAGAAATCTACATCTTATTCTTACTTATTTTATGTGTTGTTGTTGGTATTTACAAGTATGCTGCAATTGCAGTTTTGTGTAGAAGCTGTAACCAGAAATAGAAAGTACTGAGTGGTTTGCTTGGTATATTATATATAGATGTGCTCAATTCATGGAAGCTTCTTCCTTATTAAAAAGCTACTTCTGCTTAATATATTCTAGGCCTGAAAAAGTAAATGACATTTTCTGAACTGGAATTTCTATATGTGGCTATTTATAAGCTACTATGATAAATAATAATAAATAAATAAATAAATAATAAATAATAATAATAAATAAATAATAAATTCATATTTAAAGGTCACAAATAATTCCTATGCCTGACCGCTTGTAGCTTTTTGTATTTATCCCCTTAAAGACCACAATACATCTTTTGTTGGTGGGGAAAAAATTAGCTGGCTGCAGTGTACTGTGATGGATGAAGCCGGTACTCAGGTGTCTGATGACAGCCAGGATCCTGCTCTAATGGAGAAGAGTAGACATATCTAAGATTCAAGCTGCTGTACCCCTTACATGCCATAGTAAATAGTGACCATTACATATTTACATAGTTTGTAAGGCTGAAAAAGACAGATGTCCATCCAGTTCAGCCTATTGTGCTAAAGTGTTGATCTCGAGGAAGGCAAAAAAACCCCAGGAGGTAGAAGCCAATTGTCCTTACTTTAGAGAAAATATTCCTTCCCGACTCCAATCTGGCAACTAGAATAAATATCTGGATCAATGACCCTTCTCCAGAATTTTTGTCAAAATCTACTGGTCAACATCTAAGTGGTTTTCCTCTCACATGCTATTTGCATCCCATGCAATCTATTCCCAGAAAGCTGATGGGTTTACATGGTAGCTATTGACATAATAGAGGCTTCCAGGTCTGATTTCATTGTATACTTTTTAGGCCCTGCCAGAGGTAAGGTCCAGCAGACAGTGTTACACTGACAGGTATAATATAATGCACTACGTAAGTAATGTGGTGTAATACACGAGCGATCAATTGACTGCATGTTTTAGTTTCCTAGTGGGACAAAAATATAATAATAAAATGAAAGTTTAAGAAAGACAATATGAAAAAAATCCCAAGCAAGCTATAAAAATAGAAATGTCCATTTATGGAAATAAATAAATAAAACCTATACATAATTGGTATTGTTGCAGTCATAAGAACTCTGTGTTTAAAATGATCACATTATTAATCTCAAATGGTGAAGAGCGTAAAAAATGTTCTTCCAAGAAAAGTAGAAAGTGATAAAAAATGTACCCAAAATTGTTGACAATTAGAACTAAAAGTCATCCTGTAAAAAACAAGCTCTTATATAGATCTATTAACAGAAAAATAAAAATATTATAGGTCTTGGAATACAGAGATTTATTTGTGCAAAAGTGAAAAAAAATAAAAAAATATGGTTTTGCCATAATTATACTGACGCACAGAATAAAGTTATTACAGTAGGTTGACTAACAGCAGGGCAAACGGGAGGAGGAGTGTGTCTGTATGTAAGGAGTGATATGAAGGCAAATATGAAAGAGCGAAAAGCGAGTGAAGATGTGGAAACCTTGAGGGTGTAATCTATAGACCCCCCCCCAATATCACTGTGGAGATAGAGAGTCATCTGTATAAACAAATGGAGTGGGCAGCACAGGCGGGTACAGTGGTAGTAATGTACAACTTTAATTACCCAGATATTGACCGGGGTCACGGTTCTGCTTCAGCTGTGAAGGGGAGGAATTCCTCAACCTGTTACAGGATAATTTAATGGGCCTGTTTGTAGAACTGATGCTCTGTTGGATCTGGTCATTTCTAACAAAGCAGAACTTGTTGGAGTGGTCACTGCTTCTGAAAACCCTGGTAACAGCGACCACAATATAATTACTTTTAACCTAAACTGTAAAAAACAATCACAGGACAGGAGGGCAAAAACATTTAACCCCTTACCACCGGAGCCAGTTTTTTCATCTCTGACAGAACCATATCCATGTGATACAGAGATTGTTTTCTTGTGACACAGTGTGCTGAAAGTTATTAAGAAATTTTGGTCCAAAAAGTCCTTTTTTATTTGTGAAAGTATCAAAGTATTGAGAAAAATTTGAATAATTTCTGTGTGTAAGACAGACATTTATTCCAATCAAAATAGTTTATAACTAGCATCAACCGTATGTCTACTGTAGGTTGGCATCATTTTTTAAATGTCTTTTTTTTTTATTACATTAGGGGGCTTAGAAATGTAATAGTAATTTTCACATTTTCAAGAAAATTTGCAATATAAATTTTTTAGGGACGGGGCTTTGATTGGCCTGTATGTTAGATACCCCCATAAATGACTCCATCTAAGAAACTACACCCCTTAAAGTATTCAAAACAGCATTTAGTAAGTTTATTAAACCATTGGGTGTTTCACAGGAATTAAAGCAAAGTGGAGGTGTCATTTCAAAATTTCACTTTTTTATACAGATTTTCAATTTTTATCCATTATTCACAAAAACACGGTAGATGTGACCAGAGAAATGCAACTTAAAATTGATTCCCCAGATTCTTTTCAGAGATATCCCATATGTGGCCCAAGTGAGCTATTTGGCTCAACCACAAGCCCCAGAATAAGAGGAGCACCTTCCGGACTCTGGAGTCTCATTTTCATTATGATTTCATTTAGACGTCATTTCAGGTGCTAAAACTTAACAAACACCTCTAAAAACTATTTTTTTTAGTATTAGGCTGTTAAAATGAAGACTTTTTTTTTCCAACAAGCTGCAATTTAAGCTGAAAATGTTGCATTTTTACAAAGCATCCTGGAAAAAAAGGCATCTCAAATCTTGTTACGCAATTTCTTCCAAGTTCGGCATTAAGGTGTAAATTGCTGTTTGGGCGCAGGACAGGGCGTACAAGGGAGAGAGCGCTATTTGGCTTTTGGAACAATTTTTGTGGGTGCCATGTCGCATTTGCAAAGCCCCCAAAGTACCAGAACAGAATAAAGTTACCTGGTTAGTTTCTAAAGGGTTCTACAAATGTGGACAAAACATATGTACAGTATGTAACTATGTAAAGAAAACATACACTTTTTCCTCATATACAAATGATAGATCGTTCACTATAAAAAAATTCATCAATTGCAATACCAAAATGGTAATTTACCTAATAGCTTGTGAGGATTGTCGCATTCAGTATGTCGGTTGCACTACGGGACCGTTGAAGTCCCGCATTCGACGACATCTGTCAGACGCACTAAGACCTGAGTGCTTCAAAAGTTCAGCTATATCCAGGCACTTTGCTGACGTTCATAAAGGCAATTTAAGCTCCTTGTCAGTTGTGGGTATAGAGCGTGTGGAACGCTCCCCACGTGGAGGTGATGTTCAGAAAAAATTACTGGCAAGGGAAGCGTGGTGGATTTTCCAATTGGAAACACGCTTCCCTTGCGGTATGAACGTAAGGCAAGACATTCAATATTATTACTAACATGTGGTTGCACACCTAATTGGACATATTTCTTTTATTGTATCTTGTTTTCTTTTATATGGAATGTTATTGTGTATGTTTTTCATTGTCAGAAAAGAAAGTTCTGTTATGTCATATCCGGTCTTTTACCTACTTATACCCAGCAGATACACCTGTTTGTATGCCATGATGAAGGGTCACGTGACCCGAAACGCGTCGCTTCAGACATAGGTGTGCTACAACTAAGCCTGCTGCATCCCTTGTCGTTGAGTATTTCCTATTTTTAAATGGAATAATAAAGCCTGTGAATTTATTTTAACGTTCCCTGACTGCGGACCATGAATTATGTGCACGAGCTGGCTCACATCTTGCTGTGATTGTCTTCATGTTTACTCGGGATTGCATCCGGAGCCGTGCTGTAAAGTGCATTGGGAGTGAGGTGAGCTGTTATTCACTGTTTTCTAATTGACTTTTGGCTGGCTACATATAACGTGCTCCCTCCCCATTTGAACTCTCAATTCAGTACTGATCTGTGATATATTGCATATATAGCAACACCATGAATACAAATGCTATAAATACAGACACCTTGCCGGGTGTAATGGAAGAGGACAGTATTGCACGGCGCTTAAACAAAGCAGCGGGGATCTTTCGACGGGATGCAGCTGGCAATCATGAGTATGATAATAATTTACAAACTGCCTTTTGGAATTTAGACCACCTCCTGTGCAAGGAGACTAAAATATAGTGGGACATGACTACAATTAAAACATATATTGAACAACAAATGGTCCCTAGAGGATTAAGATTGAAGAAAATGCCCACCATGGAATACTCAGGTGAATTTTTAAACAGATGGCAAAACAGTCTTACTAAATGCTCTCTTGAATTGATGGCTTTAATAGTGGAGCAAGAAGAAAAAAGTCTGGAGGATTTAAAAATTTCCATTGCCGAGTCAAAATATGATTTACGTAAAAAGACATGGCTTATAATAGTCTTATGAAAAAAATGGAGGAAAATGTGGACAAATTGTAAAATCACATTATTATGACTAAACAAAATAAATACAAAAGAGACATCCAGGACTACAACAATAATAAAGTATACGACTGGAACAAGTCCCAGAGACTCCCGAAATCGATATTACGTGGCAGAAGAAATGCATCACGAAGGAGAGTTAGCTTTTCTGAGGTGGATTCTACTGACCGCTCCATATCAGATACCTCAGGGGATTTATCTGAAAATTTAACTGAGGACAATGGAACAACCCCGAACACACAAGAATGGGGGAATAGAAGATCTACTGCCAGACCTGACAAGAGAGGTGAACTTACAGATCAAATTATTCAACGCCCCCCATCAACACGAGGCAATAGGGCACCAAAAATCGGCGGAGGGCAGGACGGAAACACCGGGGACGCAAATCGGGGTCCCTGGGATCTCCACAAGATCCGGAGATATTATCGTCACCGATTGTAAATCTGTCCAGCCATATTGTTTCGGAGGAAATTATTTCAGTATTGTCTAAAGGACTTGGATATTCACCATCCTGCAATTTTGAGGTGTTTCAAACATTACTGGATGTAAACAAGTTCGTAAGGTTAATTACATTGAAGAATCATTTTTCTGTTCTTGAAAAAATCCAGAAGAAAATCTCGAAATTAATACTACTTGGAATGAGGGACAATCCCACACAATTCACACTGAAGAGATTATACCGGATTTTGACCAATTTATTGGAGTGGTACAGTTACGACGCCTACAAAGTGAATCCATTTCAATAACAAATCAAGAAAAAGAAAAGGACTTTGTTATATACAACAAGTATTTTTATCCAGTCAATTCCAGACTGTCTACTATGGACATCTTTCAGGAAAGAGTAGAAGAGGACTTGATTTCCTTGTATGAAGCAGAAGTCTCTGATAGATATAATAAAGCATGTTCCAATTTAACTAATAAAGAATGTAAAGCTTTAATCGATTTAGAATACAATGATAGAATAGTAGTACGTCAGGCAGACAAGCGGGGGGCCATTATTATTTTGGATAGCGATTTATATAAAAGAGAACTCCTCACTATGCTACTAGATGATACAAAATATAAAAAACTTACAGGGGATCCCACGGAATCAAGTAGAAAGGACCTAATGTATGTTCTGAATCAAGGTGTAGCATGGGGGGTCCTCACAAGCAACTTAGCTGAGAAAATGAATATCGATAAACCAATAATACCGATTATCCATGCCCTCCCCAAAATACACAAAAGCGGATTTCCTCCAGCTTTTCGGCCCATCGTCTCCGGTATTGGCTCATTAAATGAGCACCTGGGACGATGGGTCGATATGCAATTGCAACCTATGGTATCCAATCTCCCAGGATTTCTTAGAGATACGAAACAGTTAATTTTTTCCTTGGAATCTATGGTTTGGCCGACAGGGGGGTCCTGGTTGTCCTGTGATGTTGTGGGTTTATACCCCAGCATCCCACATGACCAGGCCCTCCCTGTCTTATGTGAATTTTTGAAACGTTATAGTGGTTTTTCTAAAGAAAAACAAGATTTTTTTTTTTTGATCGTTTATTTTTTTCAACAGTTAACCAGGGCCTCCATGGGCGCCAGATTTTCGCCATCTCTGGCGAATATCTATATGGCAGCCTGGGAGGAAAATTTTTTATTTAACACCGATCATCCTTTCCAAAAACATATTAAATGGTACTCCCGGTACATAGACAATTTGATCTTTATTTGGGTGGGGGATAGTGAGTCCATAGCCAGATTTGTCTCCTACATTAACAACAATGATATGAAACTTAGTTTCACATATGAATACAATGCGACAACCTTGAATTATCTTGATGTTACTGTCATGGGTTATGAAGGAGAACATATACAGATAAAACCCTATAAAAAAACCTACACAAAAGAACTCAATCCTTAGAGCTGATTCCTGTCATCCATCCCACGTCATAAACAATGTACCTGTAGGAGAACTTATTAGAACGAAACGAAACTGTACTTCATCTGAAGAATTTATACTCCAGCAAAAACAAGTTTGCGATGGGTTGATTAAGAGAGGGTACTCGGAAAGAATTATAAATAAAGCTGTAGATAGGGTTTCAAGAATTCCTAGACCAAAATTATTTCAGAAGAAAGTCCGTAGTTACAACAGGGATGAAAATCACATTACATTTGTTACGAACTATAGTAAACAATATCATAAGGTTGTAAACATAGTGAAATCACATTTGCCAATACTTTATGTAAATCAACACATTAAAAAACTCTTAAAAAATAACATTAGATTTGTACCCCGTAGGGCCCCTACGATAGGATCCATGGTAGTATGTATATCTCACTAGAACAGAATAAAGTTACCTGGTTAGATACTAAAGGGTTCTACAAATGTGGACACAACATATGTACAGTATGTAACTATGTAAAGAAAACATACACTTTTTCCTCATATACAAATGATAGATCGTTCACTATAAAAAAATTCATCAATTGCAATACCAAAATGGTAATTTACCTAATAGCTTGTAAGGATTGTCGCATTCAGTATGTCGGTTGCACTACGGGACCGTTGAAGTCCCGCATTCGATGACATCTGTCAGACGCACTAAGACCTGAGTGCTTCAAAAGTTCAGCGTATCCAGGCACTTTGCTGACGTTCATAAAGGCAATTTAAGCTCCTTGTCAGTTGTGGGTATAGAGCGTGTGGAACGCTCCCCACGTGGAGGTGATGTTCAGAAAAAATTACTGGCAAGGGAAGCATGGTGGATTTTCCAATTGGAAACACGCTTCCCTTGCGGTATGAACGTAAGGCAAGACATTCAATATTATTACTAACATGTGGTTGCACACCTAATTGGACATATTTCTTTTATTGTATCTTGTTTTCTTTTATATGGAATGTTATTGTGTATGTTTTTCATTGTCAGAAAAGAAAGTTCCGTTATGTCATATCCGGTCTTTTACCTTCTTATACCCAGCAGATACACCTGTTTGTATGCCATGATGAAGGGTCACGTGACCCGAAACGCGTCGCTTCAGACATAGGTGTGCTACAACTAAGCTGCTGCATCCCTTGTCGTTGAGTATATCCCTATTTTTAAATGGAATAATAAAGCCTGTGAATTTATTTTAACGTTCCCTGACTGCGGACCATGAATTATGTGCACGAGCTGGCTCACATCTTGCTGTGATTACCCCCATAAATGACTCCATCTAAGAAACTACACCCCTTAAAGTATTCAAAACAGCATTTAGTAAGTTTATTAAACCATTGGGTGTTTCACCGGAATTCAAGCAAAGTGGAGGTGTAATTTCAAATTTTCACTGTTGTAGTGCGGAGTGTCAATGTTTATCCATGATGCACTAGATGTCGGTAGATGTGACCAGGGAAATGCAACTGAATATTGATTCCCCAGATTCTGCCGTTTTCAGAGATATCCCATGATGTGGCCCTAGTGCGCTATTTGGCTCAACCACAAGCCCCAGAATAGGAGGAGCACCTACCGGACTCTGGGGTCTCATTTTCATTGCGATTTCATTTAGGCGTCATTTCAGGTTTGCGGCACCCTAAGGTGCTAAAACTTAACAAACACCTCTAAAAACTAATTTTTTTAGTATTAGGCTGTTAAAATGAAGACTTTTTTTTTCCAACAAGCTGCAATTTAAGCTGAAAATGTTGCATTTTTACAAAGCATCCTGGAAAAAAAGGCATCTCAAATTTTGTTAAGCAATTTCTTCCAAGTTCGGCATTAAGGTGTAAATTGTTGTTTGGGCGCAGGACAGGGCGTACAAGGGAGAGAGCGCTATTTGGCTTTTGGAACAATTTTTGTGGGTGCCATGTCGCATTTGCAAAGTCCCCAAAGTACCAGAACAGGTGAAATCTTACAGAAGTCACCCCATTTTCGATTCAACACCCTTATGGATCCCATCTAGGGGCTTATTGTGCATTTTGGGCGCACAGGTGTTCCACAGTTTTTTTTAGCGTTGGGCCATGAAAATGGGGGAGGAGTACAGTACTGCCATTGTTTCTTGGGCTTCAATTTTACAGTGTTCGCTGTGCAGTGTAAATGACAGGATAACTTAATATGGGGGTCGGTACAATTGCAATGATATAAAATTTATATGGTTTTTTATGTTTTATTACTTTTACATAATAGAAATGAGTTTATAAAAAATTGTGTTTTTATGTTGTCCTATGTTGACAGCCATAACTTTTTTATTTTGCTGTGTGCGTAGCTGTGTGGGGGCTTGTTTTTTGCGGGATGAATTGATGTTTTTATTGGTACTATTATGGTTCATATGACGCTTTGATCACTTTTTATTAAGGATTTTGTGAGGAGTTTTGTACAAAATACAACAATCCTGGTAGTGTTTTTTATTTTTATTTTTTACAGCGGTCACCGTGCAGTATAAATGACATGCTAGCTTTACTCAGCAGGGCTCAGAGCACATGTAAGTGATGCCAGTACTGTTAATTCATCAACTGATATAATAGATTGTCTGAGTGTAGAAATGGTCCAAGTCAAATTAAATACTGAATGTGAACCAGGCTCCAGACACAGAAGGTTTACACCCAAGAGTTCTTAAAGAGCTCAGCTCAGTTATTTCTGTGCTCCTGTACATGATATTTAGAGATTCGCTAGTGACTGGTATAGTGCCAAGAGACTGGCCCAAGACAAATGTGGTTCCCATCTTCAAAAAGGGCTCTAGGACTTTCCCAGGTAATTATAGACCAGTAAGGTTAACATATATTGTGGGAAAACTGTTTGAGGGGCTCATAAGGGCATATGTACAAGAATATGTGGCTGAATATAATATTATAAATGATTGCCAGCATGGTTACTAAGGACAGAAGTTGTTAGACCAAACTGATCTGTTTTTATGAAGAGGTGAGTGGAAGTTTGGATTGTGGAGCAGCTGTGGATAAATTTTTATACTTTAAAAAGGAGTTTGACACTGTCCCTCATAAGCGTCTATTGGGTAAATTAAAGTCTATTGGGTTAGAAATAACAGTGTGTAATTGGATTTAAACAGAGAATATTGGCAAATGACTCCTACTTTGTATGTAACCCAAGGCTCAGTATTGAGTCCTCTTTTATCCAGTGTATTTATTTATGATATAGGGGAGGGGACTAATAGCAATGCTTCTATTTTTGCAGATGACACCAAGCTATGTAGTGTAGTGCAATCTATGGCAGATGTTGATAAATTGCAAGCAGACCTGGACATGCTGTATGTTTGGGCATCCACTTGGCAAATGAGGTTCAATGTGAATAAATGCAAAGTTCTGCATCTGGGTAATAATAATAATCTGTATGTACCATATGTCCAAGGGGGTGAAAAACTGGGAGAATTGCTTGTTGAGAAGGATCTGGATGTACTTGTAGGTCATATATTACAGAACAACATGCAATGTCAATCAGCAGCCTCTAAGGTCAGCAGGATATTGGCATGTATTAAAAGAGGCATGAACTCCTGGTGCATGTAATATTACCGCTGTATAAAGAATTGGTGCAGCCTCATTTGGAATATGCTGTTAACTTTCGGGCTCCAGTTTACAGAAAAGATATAATGAAGCTACAGAAAGTGCAAAGGCGAGCATCCAAACTAATAAGGGAAATGGAGCATCTTAGTTATTAGGAGAGGTTAAAACAATTGAACTTATTTAGTCTTGAGAAAAGAAGGGAGAAATGATTAATTTATATAAATGGCCCCTATAAAAAGTGTGGAGAAAAGCTATTTCATGTAAAGCCCCCTCAAAAGACAAGGGGACATTCCCTTTGGCTGGAGAAAAAAGTGTTCAATCTCCAGAGGAGAAAATCCTTCTTCACCATTAGAACTGTGAATCTGTGGAATAACCTGCCTGATGATCTTGTCATGGCAGGAACAGGTGAGGATGTCAAGAAAGGCTTAGATAACCACTTACTATTAAATAATATTCATACGTATGTAGCCATATAAAATCCTAGGGCAGATTGGTTCTTGCCTTATGGTTTTCAAGTCTTCATCAGTAGAGGAAACTGAGCTTAAAAATTCCTTTTCCCCCTCCCTTCAGCCACATCTTTCCCCACCCTTGTTTGAACTTGACGGTCATAAGTCTTTTTTCAACCGTACTAACTAAGCAACGCAACTATGTAACCACAGGGAATTGGGGAAATTTAAAAAATCAAAAAACAGTTATGGAATTGCTGCCTTTTTCCAGTCTTTCCTGAAAGAGTTAATAAAAGTTAATCTTAAGGTTTAGTCTGACTGAACAATTAAAATCGGAGAAGAAGTCTTTTACTGCATTAAATTAGCAATACAGAACTAAGGATTAGAGCAATCATCATATGTGATTATTCAGTGTTCCTTTTTCTGCACCTTATTATTTTTTGTTATTGCATTTTTCCTAACGATGAATCCATTATATTTGTGGATGAAATGGGCATTGTAGAGTAAATGGTAAGGAATATCTAGGGTTACTTTACGGGTTTGTCCTTTTCAGGGTGAGTGCTTCGCTTAGGGTGATCTGCATATGGATAATTAGGGGCAGTGTACTTTTGGGTCATTGTTATAGCTATTACAGTTACAGTGAGGAAAATAAGTATTTAAACACTTGCGATTTTGCAACTTTTTCCACCTTCAAAGAATGGAGAGGTCTGTTTAAATTTTTTTGTTTGGTAGACTTTAAAAATGTGAGAGACCGATCTAAAAAAAACAGAAAATCAAAATTTTATGATTTTTAAATTAATTTAAATTTTAAATTTTTTTGCATGAAATAAAATATTTGATCGGTACCAACCAGCAAGAATTCTGCCGGCCTCCTACTCTGCACTCATTACCTGTATTAATTGCACCAATTTGAACTTTTTTACCCCGTAAAAAGACACCGTCCACACAATCAATCAATAAATCCATCAATCATACGTAACGGCTGGGGAGTGGATCCCCTTGGCCACCGCCAAGCGGGGATAGTAAGCCCCGCCCGGAAACGGAATCTAAGTAGCCCCCGGGGTTTTTTCACCAGAGCCCGCCGCAAAAAACGGGATGGGAAATTGCTGCGGCTGAGGGTACCGGTCGTTTCCCCCCTGACTGAAATTGCTTGCCGGTGGGAGCCGAGGTGCAGCGTGGAAAAGGAAACTGTAGTCCGAGAAACGTAGTCGTGGGGGAGGCAGAAAGGGCAGGGCAGCCGGGGAGAGGGTTTTGGGGGTCGTAGACGGGGAGGAAGGGGCAGGGAGGCGGCAGAGGTTCGGGTTGAGAAAAAGTTGCAGAGGGGTTTTGGTAAAACCGGGGGAAAGGGGAGAGTAAGCTTTTGGAACCCCTTTCTCGGGCAAGGGGGATCATAGATCCAGCAAGGAAATGATAGTGGGGGGCCCTATCCTTAAGTAGGGGGAACGCCTGGCAAATTTGCCAATAATCAGGGCGCTGGCCCCTTTTAAAATTTTCCCCGGGGGAAAGAGGGGCCGCGAGGGGGCCTTGGGGCACAGGCCCCGGCGCCCCCCGGGGCCGGGGGAGAGGGCCCCGGGGGGGACCAGGGAGCGCGGTCAGGGAAAATCCCGGCAGACGGGAGCCCCCCGGGTCGTCCCGCGGCCAGGGGGGCGGCCCCGAAACCCCCGGGGCGCACCCGGGGGGGGGGGGAAGGGGGCCCGGGCGGGCCCGCGGGCCCCCGGGGGGGCGGGCGGCCGGCCCCTGGCCCGTAAACCCCCCCCCCAGGTTCCCCCTCTTTTTTGGGGGTGAAAAAAACTTTCGAAAAAAGGTCCGGGTTCAGGAAAATTGGGGGCTCCGGTTCCCAGGACCTCTCTTTGGGGCCCAAAACCCCCCCAATCAACAAGGGAAAAAATCGCCTTACCCCTGACGATTTCAGTCTTTGGATGTCCTTTTAAAATTTAAAAAAAAATTTTTAGGGGGGGATTCTAAACACCCGGAGATGGAAACAGCGCTTTTCTGGGAAATCGGTTCAGGAACCCGGGGGCTTAAGGGGGGAGACGTGGAAGGGGGTTTAGGGAAACCTAAGAGAAAGGGGTTTTGGCCCGAGCTTGTAGCACACTGGATTTATCGACAGGGCACTCTTTAAAAAGGCCCCAGGAAAACGTGGACCCCCAATTTTTTAAACTGGGGACCTTAGGCGTACTTGTCTGGCGGGGAGCCACACCCTTTTCTCCTGGGTGGAAAAATGGGGCGGCGGGGCCCCCTTTTTTCCCTTGTCGGCCCGGGTCCCTTTATCGGGGTAGGAGGGCCCGGGGTTTAAAGGGAAGTCGGGGGCTCCCGGCCAAAAGGTCCTTTAAAAACCCCGGGACTTTTGGTTTTCCAACCAAACAGGAACCTCGGGGGAAGGGCATAGGGCCCAAAGGGGGGGGGCGGGCGGTGGGGGGGACGACCGTAGACCACCAGGGGGGGAAAGGGGGAAACGCCCCGTAAAAATCAAAAAGTTTCCCCTTGGGGTTTTAGGGGAGAAATTTGGCCCAAGGAAGCAGCTCGCCCCCCGTTTGGGCCGACGGCCGGACACCCAAATGGCGCAGGTAAATTTGCCCCCAAAAACCTGATTCACCCTCCCCCACTTGACCCTTCTTTGGGGATGGTAGGGGAGAAGAAAAGTCCCAATTTTAAATTTTTTTTTTTAAACCGAGAAAACGGGGGGCCCCCCAAAATTTTGGGGACAAATTGGGAAAAAACCCCCCAAACAGACACGATTGCGAAGGGAAAACCTTTCAGACGAAAAATATGGTGGAAAGGGAAAAAGTTTCCCCCCATTGAGGGGGCCCAGGGAAAAACCCGGGGGTGGCACGAAGTGGGGAAATTTTGAAAATCTATCCGGGACCACCCAGAGCAGAAATTTCCCCGAAGGGGCGGAAGGTCCGTAAAGAAGTCCATGGGCCCATGTGTGGGCCCCTGGGGACTTTGGATGGGGAGAGGGGGGCTAAAAAACCCCGGGGGGCCCTTTTGGGGTGGAACCTTGTTTCCCCGGGGACAGTGTCAAAAGGCGGGGGAACAAAGGGCTTGGACTCCTGGGGCGGGTCGGGGCCCCCATAAAACGCCGTGAGATGAGGGCGTGGGGGGGCTTTTGTATGCCGGGGGGTGACCAGCCCAGAATAGAAAATAAGCCCCCCCTCCAAAAAATTTTCCCTCTGAGGGGGCAAAGGACCGGGGAAAGTAGGTTTTTTTCCGGGGGGTACCCTCCGAAGGTCCACCCGGGGCCAAGTGGATCACCCCTTCGGGAGCAATGATGTGTGGGGAAAAAGGTTTTTTCCCCCGGGACGTCAGAGGTCGGGAAAAGGGGGGATCAGCCTTGAAGTTTCCTGGCTGGCCGGGAAATGGGATTTCCTTTAAGTTTTAAAAGGGGAGAAAAAAAAAGAGACCCACCGGCCCGGGGGAGGAACAGACGCGTGGGCCTTTTGGGGGGTACCGGGAGATTTTTGTGGCCCGTGAAGAACGTCGAATGGGTTTAAAAGGCCCCCCCAGCAAATGTCGCCACCCTCTTTGTGCCAAAATTTTATGGCCACCAAACTCTCGATCTCCCAAAGGTGTAGTTGGTTCAGCCGGCGGGGAAAGGGCCCGGGGAAGAAACCCCAAGAGACCCTCTTTCCTTTTTGGGCCCTTTGAGTCAGGACCGGGCCCCCCGGGTTCCCCAAAGGACGAGGCATCCCCCTTTCCCGGCTAAAGGGCCTATCCGGGGCAGGACAAACCCGGATAGGTGCAGAAGAAAAAAAAGCTTTACTTTAGTCGAAGAAACCTTTTCCCCAGGGTGACGGGGACCAACATTTCGGGTTGGCATTCTTCCCGGGTGGGGCCACGAAGGGGGCCACCACGAAAAGAAGGGGGGGAATAAAACTGCCGGAATAGTTTGGCGAATCCCCGGAACGTTGAATCCGCCCCGGAAAACCCGACAGGGGCTGGCCCCCGGGAACGCGGAAAAGCTTTGCTGGGTCCATCTGGGAGACCAAAGGTCGGAGACATGTTCCCCCGGAAAAGGGAAAGGGGGGCCTGGGGGAAAACCCACACTTCTCCAGCTTGGCATACAGGTTTGATTGTTTTCCCCAGGGGGTCGCAGGACCGGCTTCTTGTACCCGATGAGGGCGGCGTTCCCGGAAAAAAATCGAATGTCGTCCAAGGGACACATGACGCAGGGGTTTGAGCAAGTCTTTTGAATACGTCCCTTGACGAAATCCTGGAATACGGCTGGGGCGTTGCATAGCCCTTAAAAGGCCCTTCGGGGATTTTCGAAAAGGCCCCCCGGGTTTTTGAAAGGGGGTGTTTTCCACTCTCCCCCCCACGAATTCCCGACGAGGTTTTAAGGGACCGCGGGAGGGGCCAAATTTTTGAAAACCCCCTTGGCCCCCCCAAAACGTTTAAAAAGCTCCGATATCAGGGGGGAGGGTATCTGTTCTTCAACCCAGATCTTTTTTTAAAACCCCCCGTAATCTATTTCACGGGCCCAAGGGACCCGTCTTTTTTTTTTGGAAAGAAAAAAAAAACCCGCCCCCGGGGGGCGGGAGGGGCTTGCGAATGAAAACCCTTAGCCCCAAAATTTTTCCCGTATGGGAAGCCGACATGGGTGAGTCTCGGGGACAGGGCCCGAGGATAGACCCCCACCCCGTGGGGGAAATTGTTCCGGGAAAAGGGGGTTAAAGGGACAGTCATTAAAGGAAAGGTTGGGGGTAGCTTCTCAGGCCCGGTTTTTCGGGGAACACATCGGCCCCAAAAACCTGGTACCGGCCGGCAGGGGGCCCGGGAAGGCCCTTTACAGACCGGGGGGGAGAAATGGGAAAACCGGGCGTGGGTACCTTCCAAGCATCGGTTTCTCATTCCGGTCCCCCAAAGCAGGACTTCCCTGTTTCCAATCGGGGGGTAGGGGCTGGGGTTTGCGCCCCGGGGGGCCCCAAAGAAGGGTGCCGAGGAACAAAGGGGAAAGGGCGTGGGAAACCCAACTTCTCTTTTTGTAGAGCCCCACAAAGGAGAGTCAAACCGCCCGGGGGAAAACTGGGTTTGGGGTCAGTGAGGGGGCTCCCCCCTGGGCCGAGGAGATTTAAGGCAGCCGGGTTTCTCCAGGCCGGGCCATAGGGATGTGGGTAAACCGGGGCCAGTGAGGGTAAAAGGGTGAAGTTCCCCCGGGAGAAAACCCCGGGAAACCGGAAGGCAGACTCCGGAAAAAGCAGGGAACCCCGCATCAGAAGTCACCTCCACAGGCACCAAAAAAACGGGGGAGAGGAGGAAACTGCACCTAGGACCCCCCCTCCCCACGGGCCCCAGGTGGGGGGGTTTTTTTCCCCGGGGGGCTGAGGGCGGGAAAGGGGGGAACTTTTGCGGGAAATGGGCCGGGGGTGGCGGGATAAGGGGATAGCTTTTTTGTTTTCGACGACGGTTCAGTTCTTGCTCTGTTAAGTGGGCCCCCGGGCCCCCTTTTCATAGGTTCCAAACCCCTGCGGCTTGGAAAGGGGGTGGAATTGGAGAAATGCGGAACACAGGGGCCAGGGTGAAAACGGGCCGGGAAGGGGGACGGCCCGCCCTCTTTCTTGGCAAAGCTCCCTCTTCCTCTCAGGGGAACTTTATATCCGATTGGGGGGTGGGGGAAGGGAAAAATTTAAAATCGTTGGGGGGACCCCGGGGGGTCCCTTTTCTGCCAAAAAACGTCTTTTACCCTGTGGGGGCCCCCTTTTTGAAAAGGTTTGGGGCAAAAGGGGGGCATTGTTTCCCTGCGACCCCCAAGCCAGGGTACGGAAAATTTAAAAACCCCTAGTCACCCCGAAGATTCGGGCCCCGACGAAGGCTCCAAAAGGGCGGTTCCCCGCGGGGAAGCACGCGCCGGCTCCCCAAGACGGTGCGGAATTTTCCCGGAGGAAGGTCCCGGTTAAGGGGCCCAGTCACCCCCCTGTTTTATCCCGTCCCCGAGGGGGGGTGCCCCAAACCAGAGCCTTCCCGGAAAGGGAGACTCCCCACGAAAGGGCCCCTTTTGGGCCTCCCGAGGGGAAAATGATCCGCCACAGCCCCCGGCAAGAGCACTGCGTAATGAAAACCCCCGGGAGGGGTTGGGATCCCGGCCCAAAATTGGAGGGGAAGGGAAACCGAAGCTTGGGGCCCCGGTGGGCCCAAGGAAATGCAGAAAGAAGACGGGAGCCACGGGCGGAGGCGGAGACTGCTGCTGGGATGCAAAGGGGCTGACGAAACATGGCGGTGAGTGGCCCAACTGCTGACCTTGTTGTGCGATCTGTTTCGATTTCGCTAGCAAAAAAATTGTTGTAAGATCCGCAGATGCTTGGCCCGGGGCACCCTTTGGGGGGAAACCCCTGGCTGGATCAAAATGTAACGGCTGGGGAGTGGGGTCCACTGGAAACCCCCCCGCAAAGGGGATGAAAGCTAAGCAGCCAGGGAACGGGGAAACTTAAAAATAGCCCCCGGGGTTTTTACCAGGGGCCCCCCCGCAAAGGGGGGATGGGCTTGCGCGGGTGAGGCTACCAGGTCTCCCCCCCGACGTGACTTGTTGCGGTTTGGGAGCCGAGGGGCGGGGTGGTACAAATCTAGGGCCGGGGAATCGTTTGTCGTGGGGAGGCAGGAAAGGGCAGGGAAGCGGCAGAGGTTCGTGGGGTAGACGGGGAGGAAAGGGCAGGGCAGGCGGCAGAGGGTTTGGAAATTTTAGAAACGGTTTGCGAGGGGGTTTTTTACAAAGGTTTTTGGCCCCAAAAGTATGCTTTTGGAACCTTTTTTTAGGGGCCGGGGGGATCATTTGGTCCAGAAGGAGTTTATAGTGGGGCCCTATCCTTAAGTAGGGGAAGCGCCCTTTGGGAATTAGCCAAAAATCAGGGCGTGGCCCTTTAAATCCCCGGGGGAAGAGCGCCGCCCCCGGGGGGCCCTTAGGACACAGGCAAAGCGCCCCCTCGGCCCGGGAGGGGCGCGGGCGGCACAGGGAGCGGGTCAGGTAAGTTTCCCCGGCAGACGCAGCCCCCCGGGTCGTCCCCCGGCCAGCGGGGGGCACCCACCCCGGGGCCCCACCCGGGAAAGGGGGGAACCCCGGGTGGGGGCCCGCGGCCCCCCCCCGGGGGGGGAGGGGGCGCCGGCCCCTGGGCACATACTAACCTCTTTTCCCCCATGGCCAAAAACCAAATAGCTGTTTTAAGGGGGAAAACCGGGACAAAATTGTAGACCTGCACAAAAGGGGGGGATAGGCAAAAGGGCAAGAGGCCCAAAACAGCTTTGGTGGGGAAAGGGGGAAAAATTGGTGGGAAATTTTTTTAAAATATGGAAAAAAACAAGATTTCCCCGTCAATCTTTTTTGGGGCTGGGGGGCTCCATGCAAAATCTCGCCGAATTAAAAGGGTGATCCTGAGAAAGATCAGAAAAACACCCCGAACTAAACGGGGAAAACCCGGTCAATGATGAATAGAAAATGTTTCAACAATCTCCAAAAATTACCTTAGTAAAAACACATGCTGTCATGGGGTTAAAATTTCCCGTAGGTTTCCCCCTGCTCTTTTTCAACACTTTCTCATTTTGTTTTGGGGAAATTGTCAGGACCATCTGGATGATCCAGAGGGGCGGGGGGGGAAAAGTTTAAAGGGGGTTTAGATGAAACCAAAAAAAAACTTTTTGGTATCAACCCCCCAAAAAATTTTCGTCCCAACTAGAGAAGCATGGGGGTTTTGAAACATTGTTTTCTTTTGGGTGTTTTTTTTGCAAAGGGGACAAGACGACTATACAGTATTGAAGGGAGGATGGATTAGGCCATGTGTCACAAGATATTGGCCAAAACCTCCTTCCCTCACTAAGAGCATTGAAGATGGATCATGACTGGGTCTTCCAGCATGACAATGACCTGAAACATACAACCATTGCAACTAATAAGTGACTCCGTAAGAAGTATTTTAAGTTCCTGGAGTGGTCTAGCCAGTCTCCAGACCTGAACCTTATCGAAAATCTTGAGATGAAACTCAATGTAGCCCAGTGACAAATTGGAGAAATCCTTGCTGCAGTGTGTCGAAACTTGGTCAAGAAATATATGAAACGTCCGACCTCTGTAATTGAAAACAAAGGCTTCAGTACCACATATTAAGTTCTGTTTAGTTCTGTTTTCACCCAAACTTTCTATTGTTACTGTTTTTTGGCCTCTGACCTAAACTACTACTGACACATCCACCTTGCATTTAGCTCATAAGCATCCAATAAAACTTCTCGAGTGAAAACACACATCTAATTGGTGGCCTCCAATTTTCCAAGGTAGTAGTGTGTTATATTTCAAGATTTGTCTATAAGATAATGAACAAGAGAAAAAAGAAACAGAGAGAAATTATGTAGATGTAATAAAGAAATAAAATACATTATATATTTGTGTTATCTATATAGCACTGCAGAACTTTACAGATTGTCACCATTCACACTAGTCTGCCTCACAACCATCACAACCGTCTCCAAGATTTCTCCCATGATTCCCTCATTCTCTGGAACTCGGTACTAAAACACATCAGATTCTCCTCCACCCTCACTAGCTTCAAAAGCAACCCGAGAACCAGGATAGCCTACAATTTACAATATCCCTGCAGTCATTACACCACCCCATAAACATGTCTGCCCCTCACCTTCTGTCTTTTTTCTCCCTTCCTTGTAGATTGTAAGTCTATACGGGCAGGGTCCTCTCTCCCTCTGTACCAGTTGTTAATCATTTAGTGTTAGCATTGTACTTTGTTTGGTCTTATATTATGTAGTTAACCCCCCTTGAATGTACAGTGCTGTGGAATTAATGGTGCTTTAAAATAAAAAAAATATTAATTAGTCCCTTTTCCAATTGGTCTTGTAATCTAATTTTCCTATTTCAGACACACTCTTTGTTCAGTTTTCATGAGTAGCCAATTAACACTTTAGTTCACATTTTTAGGGGGTGTGGGATGAAATACATGCAAACATTAGGAAAACATACAATCTCTATGCAAATATCCTTGGCCAGATTTGAACCAAGGACCCCAGCACTGCAAGTCAATGGTGCTTACCCAAAACTTCAGAAATTGATCTTCTCACTTACTCACTTTGCAAGTTTACATACTTGTAAAAAAATGAGGAAATGCTGGACAACGGTAAACAGGGCCCTATTCCAACTTTTTTAATTCCTTCCTACGAACTTCTTTTTTTCTCTCAACCTTTCAATAACCATAACGTTTTTATTTTTCCATCTACATAGTTTTTTTTCTCATAGTTGTTTTATGTGGGAAAAAATTACATTTTAATGGTTCCATTGACCATTCCATATGATATACTAGGAACCCTCCTCCCCAAAAATGTAAATGAAAACGCGTAATTTTGCCATTTTTGAGGAGATTTCCTTTTGATGGAGTTCACTGTTTGATATACATGACATGTTTTCATTATGTTTTTGTGACTTAAACAAAATAAAAACATTCTCTATTTTTCAAATTTCTAGTGCAGTGCATGTTCTGCAACCAATAAATTTTGAGTTTTTCCATCTATAGATCTGAGTGAGGGCCTGTTTTTTTGTGGGATGAATTGTAGTTTTTGTTACCATTTCAGGATACATGCCATCATCTTTAACCCCTTACCCACATTGGATGTATGAGTACGTCCTGATGCTGGTAAGAGGCTTTGTAGCGGGATCGAAGCACGATCCCGCTACACAGTCGGCGGGTTTTAGCAGCTAATTGCAGCTAACACTCGGCAAACCCCCCCCCACGGCTTAACCCCTTAAATGCCACGTCAAAGATGGCCACGGCATCTAAATAAATGAAAAACGGTGCCACGCACTGTTCCTCACCTCGATCGGGACATCAGTGGTGAAATCGCTGAGCCCCGATCAGCTAACATGGCAGCTGGAAGCCTTGTGAAGGCTTCCATCGCTGCCATGTTTTCAATTTCCCAACTTCCAGCCCCAGGCAGGAAGTGGGGAAACCACCATCTTTGTACACTCTAATGCATTGTATAGCTATTTAGGGGTCAGGTCTAGGCATGTATTTAGAAGTCATGTCTGGGATACATGTTTATTTAGAAGGTCAGGTATAGGGTCTGTATTTGTTTACAGGATTCAGGTCTTTGTGCCCAAGATAGAAAAATTCCTAGCTACCCCTCTTCAGCCATGTGCGCAAGCCGTTAAAGTAGAGGCAAAAACAGACAACAAAGGACTTAAGCAAGAACGTGTGGTCCTCTTCTGTCAGCATACCCAGAAAATCTCCAGAGGTGCTCTTAGCAGTTGCTCTCAGCTGTAGCTGATAAAGGGTATGTTCACTTGGCTATTTAGGTGCCTATTTCACCGTGTATTGCTCTTTATATGCGGCGATATGCGCTCTGCAATTACAGTAATTCTTTGCTCTCAGAGAGAGCAATGGATTATGTGTCGTCTCCCTGCGCGTATACTACGATCGTATTGTACGTGCGAGGGGAGAATTGACATGTCAGTTGTTAGCGGCGATTATGTGCCACTAACAATGCACGTCTATGGGGCCGGCTGATAAGCGTGTGGTTCCAAAACACACAGTGTATTGCGGCGCGTACTATATGCGCCGTAATAAGCCATGTGAACATACCCAAAGAGGGATTCTATGTGTGGAAACCCCTTAGGAATTAAACAAGGTAATTTTTGCTTTAACTATTGGTAATATAGAGTAGTGAGGCAGTTGATTGGAATATCTCTGGTTTATGGGAATATCCCATGTAGCTAGGGTACTGATAAAGGCTAATAATAACATTCCTGGTGGCCAAAGACAGAGAAGGGCTTAATAATAATATTCCTGGTGGTGTCCAGTAGTGAATGGGTTAATGCTGATAGACTGGTCAGGCACACAGACACTGCA
Source organism: Phyllomedusa bahiana (assembly GCA_025379985.1). Taxonomy (NCBI): domain Eukaryota; kingdom Metazoa; phylum Chordata; class Amphibia; order Anura; family Hylidae; genus Phyllomedusa; species Phyllomedusa bahiana. The sequence goes on from JAODAL010004593.1 coordinate 128,067, forward strand.
TTATCAACAGAGCAGGTGAAACCCCCAGTGGGCCCAAGGGCATGTTGGGTTGAAGGCTGCCTTTTAGGGAGAAAAGTAGAGAATGAAAGGCAGAAAATCAAAGGAATGTGCAGTATGTGCAGTCTTGCACAGTAGCTGTAGGGTGGACCTCAGGGATCAATTTCACTGGTGGGCTCCAAGAATCAACTGCACTGATGAGCCCCATGAATTAACTCCACTAGTGGGCCTCATGAATCAACTCCACTGATAGGCCCCATGAATCAACTGTACTGCTGGGCCCAATGAATCAACTCCACTAGTGGGCCTCAGACACCCCAATCTTCACTGATTCAGCCCATCACAAAACAACTAATCCATTTATGTAGACTGGCTGTTTGATAAGAATGAAGCAGCATCAGTATAATTTATTAGAGACTTATGAAGAGTATGAACAGGAGGATGGATACTTTTCTTAATTTCCCTTTAACCAAAACTGTCTGAATGGGCCCATGCTTTGACATCTGTACAGTTTCCATGGTAAAAAGTACACATTTCGGAGCAAAACTTTACTTAATTACAAAGTCTAATTAATTTTTTAATGGTTACTAAAATATGTTCCTTAAATTTGCCTTCAATTCAAAATTTACATTTTATTAATAACTGTGCAAATGTGTAAAATCTTAATTAAAACCTACTTTGTTACAACTGTTTAGAAACTGTGACAGTGCATCGCCTCAAGGGTTTTGTGTGAGACATCATAGGTTCTTTCTAAGGTCTTTAGTTGGAATTCCCATTAATCTTGCTTTCCTCAGGGCAAATAAGGCTGCTTGGCCAGAAGAGGTCACCACTGCTCTTTGTTGTCACACTATGGTCTAGGATTGTCTGCTGTTTCTTTCTGATAGTATGAACTGCCTGTAGCCATAGCAGGAAGTTGTGATCTTTGACGAGATAAAAGCCTACTTCATAGAATGCAATGCCGTAAGATACACAAAGATTGATAAGACTCAGCATTCAGCTCTGAGCATTTGTGTTGTAAAAGGCCTTCTTTTAAAGCTATGATACCATCATATTTTCTGAACATATCTAATTCATAACCATAGCACAGAAAGGGGTGGGAGTGTGTTACTCCTAAATGACAGGAGAGTGCACTCTATAACGCAGTTTGTTGGATTAGGCGTCTTTGTCGTCATTCATAATGGTTACTAGTTCTGTCTGGTTTATGAAACCAGGAAATGTGTCCCAATACACTCAGATGTCTAAATAAGGTTATCACGCTTCCTCGCTAGTCACCATTTTCTAAACCACTGTTGTGTCGTAAGACAAAGAGAAGCTGTCATCTTACATATGTTGTCCTTGCCGGAGCAAATGCTCTATAATTTATGACATTGGATCTGTTGTTCAGTAAGGGCAATTCTTAAGGGACACTTTGATCTGTAGAGGGTTCACTGCAGTGGTAGCTGGCAGGAAAATTACTGCAATCAGAGAAGTCACATGTTGTGTAAAACACAATGAGCATTTATGTTGTGCTCCGATCATTCGAACAGTGAGGGTAAAGATGTGTGCCATATCATGTGGCCTGAAGTACAGTATGTGGGCATTATGACTGATGATGCATACATTGTCCACAATACACTTATCTGATTCAGCTGAATCTTCAAGCATTGCTATATTTTAGCTGAAGTATGTGGAAAATTGCTTTACTGTCAGTAATATATCTTTATCTGAATATATACAGTTGGAACCAGAAGTTTACATACACTATATAAAAGGACACATATGCATGCTTTTCTCACTATCTGACATGAAATCAGAATAAACCAGCCCATATGATGATGTCATGTCTTTGGAAGCTTCTGACAGGTTTACTGGCAACATCTGAGTTAATTAGAGACACACCTGTGAATGTATTTAAGGCAAACCAGAAACACGCTGCTTCTGTGTGTAACATCATGGGAAAGTTTAAAGAAATCAGCCAAGAGATCAGGAAGAGAATTGTGGACTTGCAAAAGTCTGGACCATCCTTGGGTGCAATTTCCAGAGACCTGAAGGTGCCTTGTTCATCTGTACAAACAATTATACACAAGTACAAACAAGATGAGAATGTTCAGTCATCATACCACTCAGAGATGAACGTGCTTTGGTCTGACATGAGCATATCAAATCAAGAAAAAGCAAAAAACCTTGTGAAGATGCTGGCAGAAGCTGGTAACATTGTGCCATTATCCAAAGTGCTGAAAGGCCACTTTGCCAGGAAGAAGCCAACTCATCGTGTTTGGAGGAGAGGGAATGCTGAGTTGCATCCAAAGAACACCATACCTACTGTGAAGCATTGGGGTGGCAACTGCAAAGGGACCAAAATTACTAATCCCTGTACATGAAGGAATGAATGGGGCCATGTATCGTGAGATTTTGAGTGCAAACCTCCTACCATCAGCAAGGGCATTGAAGATGAAATGTGGCTGGGTCTTTCAGCATGAAAATGATCCCAAGCACACCACCAGGGCAACAAAGGAGTGGCTTCGTAAGAAGCTTTTCAAGGTTCTGGAGTGGCCTAGCCAGTCTCCAGATCTCAACCCCCATAGAAAACCTTTGGAGGGAGCTGAAAGTCTGTGTTGCCCAGCAACAGCCCCAAAACATCACTGCTCACACAGTGTGTGCTAACCTTGTGAAGAGTTACAGAAAACGTTTGACCTCTGTCATTGCCAACAAAGGATATATAACAAAGTATTGAGATGAACTTTTGTTATTGATCAAATATTTATTTTCCACCATAATTTGCAACTAAATTCTTTCCAAATCAGACAATGTGATTTTCTGGATTTGTTTTCTCATTTTGTGTCTCATAGTTGAAGTCTACCTATGATGTCAATTACAGACCTCTCTCATCTTTTTAAATGGGAGAACCTGCACAATTGGTGGCTGATTAAATACTTTTTTTCCCTACTGTAGATGTATCAGTGCTGCCAGCATTGCTGCAGAGGTTAAAGGGGTGGGCAGTCAGCCTTTCAGTGCTCAGACCATACACCTCACACTGCATCAAATTAGTCTGCATGGCTGTCATCCCAGAAAGAAACCTCTTCCAAAGGTGCACAAGAAATCCCACAAACAGTTTGCTGAAGACAAGCAGACTAAGGACCTGAATTACTGAAACAGTATCCCATGGTCTAATGAGACCAAGATAAACTTATTTGGTTCAGATGGTGTCAAGCGTGTGTGGTGGCAACCAGGTGAGGAGTATAAAGACAAGTGTGTTTTGCCTACAATCAAACATGGTGGTGGGAGTGTCATGGTTTGGGGCTGCATGAGTGCCACCGGCTGTGGAGAGCTACAGTTCATTGAGGGAACCATGAATGCCAACATGTACTGTGATATACTGAAGCAGAGTATTATCCCCTCCCTTGGGAAGCTGGGCAATATTCCAATATGATAACGATAGCAAACACACCTCCAAGACGACCACTGCCTTGCGAAAGAGATTGAGGGTAAAGTTGCTTGACTGGTCAAGCATGTCTCCAGACCTACACCCTATGAGCATCTGTGGTGCATCCAAAAATGGAAGGTGAAGGAGTGCAAGGTCTCTAACATCCATCAGCTCTATGACATCATCATGGAGGAGTGGAAGACTAATTCAAGACATTAATACCCACAATAAATACATAATCAAAAAGAAAAATACCTATTATAAATAAGGTGAATCAGAAACACAAGCATAATAATGCATAAAGAGTACATCCAATATAGAATACATAACCTTAAATACAAAAAGTATCCAATGTAGTCCAATTTACCAATCCAGGAATGATAGAATCTTTAGCTAAGCCAGCAATTGATAAATGATAACCATGAGTTATTGACACAGGTGGCATAGGAGAGCTGCTGAGCAGCTCATCGAAGCCAGGATTCCAGGACAGGTCTTATAGGCCTGTTAACCTCTTACCGACATTTGACGTACCCATACGTCAAGATCGGGTGGAGGTTCCCACAAATTGAGGTATGGGTACGACATGGAGATCTTGCGCACTCACAAGCGAAGCGCACAAGATCGCGGCATAGAACCAGCGGTATATTATCGCTGGCATCATGCCGCATCCCCCCACAGCCGGAGTGAGCTCCGACCGCAGGGGATTAACCCTTCGATGTCGTGACGCGCTCACTGATCCACTCACTTGACAGCCCGGACGCTGAATGACAGCATCCGGGTTGTCTGGTGACGTCACGATGCCCACAATGCATTGTGGGCAGCGTGACTGACAGTTGCCATGGAGACCAGTACACAGCTATAAGCTGTGTGCTGATCTCCTATTGTATGAACGATCTGACGATCGTTCATACAATTCCCCTCTGGGGAAAAGTGAAATAAGTGTGAAAAAGTAAAAAAAAAAGTGTAAAAAAGTAAAACACAAACACAAAAATTAAAATAAAAACACGTACACCGCTCTTTTCCCATTTACAAATGCCAATCGCCCCAAAAAAGATCAAAAATAAATAAAGTACCCATATTTGTTATCGCCGCGCGCGTAACGACCCGCCCTATAAATCTATCATGTTAATTAACCCGTACGATGAACGCCGTAATAAAACCCCCCAAAAAAACAGCCACAGAATTGCGATTTTTGTTCATCCTGCAGCACATAAAATGGAGTAAAAAGTCATCAAAAACTCATATCAACATCAACGTGGTACCAATTAAAACGTCAGTTCATCCTGCAAAAAAAAAGTCCTTACACAGCTTTGTATATGGAAAAATTAAAAAGTTATGGCTATCAGTAGACAGCGATGCATAAATATTGTTTTACACAATAAAAACAATTTAAAAATAAAATAAAAATTGTGCTATATAAATTGGGTATCACCGTAATCATCTCAACCCACAGAGTAAAACTAACTTGTCACGGATACTGCACGGTGGGCGCTATTAAAAATAAAAATAAAAAACACTAGGATTGCAGTATTTTCTTCACCCTGCCTTCCAAAAAAGCGGATTTAAAAGCGATCATAAAGTCTTGTCCCCTCAAAAATGATACCAATAAAAACTTCAACTCATCCCGCAAAAAAACGTCCCTACACAGCTCCGTACACAGAAAAATAAAAAAGTTATGGCTCTCAGACTATGGTGATGCAAAAACGTGTTTTCCTTTTCGAACAAAAGTGTTTTTATTGTGTAAAAGCAGTAAAACATTAAAAAAATATAAATTTGGTATCGCTGTAATCGACCTGCTGAGTTAAGGTAGCATGTCATATATACCGCACGGTGACCGCTATAAAAAATAAAAATTAAAAACACTACCAGAATTGCTGTATTTTAGTCACATCAAGGGAGGTGCAGTGAGCCCTAACTGGTACCCAACCCACTGTCCCTGACTACTTGACGTGCTGCCCTAGGCGGCAGACGGCAACTGGGCGGCAGTCCCTGCGCTACTAAAGTGCTGGGGCCGTGAGAAGCAAGAATGGTCAGAAAGTCCGTGTCAATATCAAAAGGAACACCAAAGCCACAAATCAGAACCAGAGGAATAAACGTAAACCAGCCGAGGTCAAAAGCCAAACGGAAACGAAAGCACAAAATCAGGAGACAAGCCGGGGTCAGGAGAACAAGCCGAGGTCAGTACACAGATAAGCAAAACAACAACACAAAGCACAAGAAGCAAGGTAGCCAGGAATATCACAGGCGCAGCACTCAGCCTTCAGGGAGTTTAAATGGATTCCTGGGATACCGCCCTGCAGCTGATTGGAACGGCCTCCGGGTCCTCCCATTGGCTGGTGCACTCGCCCCCTGTCAGGAGTGGCTGGGCTCCTGTCACTCATAGAGTTGTCAGCAGCAAGTGTATCAGGGTGGAATCGTGCATCAGCTGCTGCAGCCTGCAGATCCCTAGAGCCTGAGCACAGCCCAGCCCTGACAATTTTGTTCAAAATGCATCACAAAAACCTTAATAAAAAGTGATCAAAGCATCAAATGCACCCTGTAATGCTACCAATAAAAACATCAACTCATCCCGCAAAAAACAAGCTCACAATCAGCTCCGTATACAAAAATTAAAAAAGTTATGGCTGTCAGAATAGGACAACATAAAAACGCAACTTTTTATAAACTCACTTCTATTGTGTAAAAGTATTAAAACATAAAAAACTATATAAAATTTATATCATTGCAATTGTACCTGCCCCCAAAGTAAAGTTATCCTGTCATTTATTCCGTATGGCGAATACTGTAAAAATGAGGCCCAAAAACAATGGCGGAACTGCGTTTTTTCCCCCCATTTTCATGGCCCAATGCTAAAAAAAACTACGGAACACCTGTGTGCCCAAAATGCACCATACACTCCTAGATGAGATCCCTGAGGAGTGTTGAATCCAAAATTGGAAGGTTTCACCTGTTCTGGTACTTTTGGGGCTTTGTAAATGAGACATGGCCCCACCAAAATCTGTGCTCCAAAAGCCAAATAACACTCCCTCCTTGTACCCCTGCCATGCGCCCAAACAGCAGTTTACACCCACATGTAGGGTATTGCTGGACTTGGAAGAAATTGCGTAACACAATTTGGGGTGCTTTTTTCCAGGATTCCCTGTAAAAATTAAACATTTTCAGCTAAAATTGCAGATTATTGGAAAATATATATATTTTTTTTATTTTCAGAGCCGAACGCTAAAAAATTTTGTGTAGCACCTGTGGGGCTGATAGACTCACTGCACCTCTGGATATATTCCGTAAGGTGTGTAGTTTCCAATATGGGGTCTTTTTAGGTGAGTTTATTGGGTTTTGGAACCTTAGGGCGTCCGCAAACCTGAAATGGTGCCTAAGTAAAATTGTAATGCAAATGAGACCCCAGAGTTCAGTAGGTGCTCCTCCTATTCTGGGGATTGTGGTTGAGCCAAATAATGCACTAGGGCCACATATGGGATATCTATAAAAACGTCAGAATCTGAGGAATCGATATTAAGCTGCATTTCCATGGTCACATCTACTGTGTTCCAGTGAATAATGAATAAAAATTTTAAATCTGCAATTTGAAATTTTGAAATTTCACCTCTACTTTGCTTTAATTTCTGTGAAATATCTAAAGGGTCAACAGACTTCTTAAATGCTTTTTTAAATACTTTAAGGGATGTTGTTTCTTAGATGGGGTCATTTATTGGGGTATATAACATACAGGCCCCTCAAAGCCACATCAGAAATGGACTAGTCCCTACAAAAATCTATTTTGCAAATTTTCTTGAAAATGCGAAAAATTGCTACTATATTTCTAAGCCCCTTAATGTGGTAAAAAAAAAAAACATTTAAAAAGTGATGCCAACCTATAGTAGACATATGGTAGATGCCAGTTACAAATTATTTTGAGTGGATTACCTATCTGTCTTACACACAGAAATTTTTGAACTTTGAAAATTGCAAATTTTTGCAGATTTTCATGATATTTTGATGTTTTTCACAAATAAACAAGGACTTTTTGGACCAAATGTATTACTAACTTAAAGCACAATGTGTCATGAGAAAACAGTCTCTGAATCACTTGGATAGGTAAAAGTGTCAAAAAGTTATTCTCATATAAAGTGACACATGTCAGATTTTAAAACCAGGGCTCTGTCAGGCAGGCCAAAACTGGCTCCGGCTGTAAGGAGTTAAAAGTCTGTTCTTTTAGGTTACAGGGGTGTGTGGTTGGTTGCCAAGTGTGTGGAGCAACATGCAGAGCTGAGAGGAATGTTCTGGTTCCCCCAAGGTTTGAAGGAAGTTGGTACCAAGCACTGTACAGTACTGTGTAAGAACATGTTTTCTGAGGCTGGGTAGTAGACCCAGACCACTGACAGACTACTGACCACTGAATGTTTAGTAAGTGGCTAGATGGCCTAGGGTTTATGTTGTGCGCATTGCACACTGACCTGTGTGCCAAATGCTTGGAGAATAAAGCATTTGGCACACAGGTCAGTCCGCAGACTGAAGCATGGACCGCTGTACATGCGGTGGCACTGGCTAGCTAGGTAAGAGGTTTAGACGTAGCTCAAAGGGGTAATGTTTATATATATATAATGTATATTTATTTATATATATAATATATATTATATAACATATATATATATATATATTATATATATAACATTACCCTGTGAGCTACGTCTGAATCCTCTTACCTAGTTAGCCAGTGCAGCGGTCCATGCTTCAGTGCTGCTCCGTAATTCTACCCACCTTTCCTCTGCTCCATGACAACATCTGGTCTCCTCCCCTGCTTCCAGACTCTCTGTGCGACTATGTTTTTGCAGCCATCCAGTAGGGGACACCCGCTGATTCTTACTGATTAAAAGGGCTGGCGATTGCCACCCACTCCACTGATAAGGGGCACACACACTAAAACAGGTGTTTGCAGATGAATTTACTGGCATGGCATTAATCCCATTAACATTGCATGGCTCACTGAGTTTAATGTGACTGGAGGAATGTTACATCCAATAGTTTGTGCTACAGAGTCCTACCTCTTTTTGAGCCTTTTAGAATATTTTTAGATTTCTGTGGAGCAATCAAGGCATATACAGGTAAGTCTCCACACGCCGACATCGTGCTCTCCGTAATGAGAAACCTTACCCTTTTGAGTTGCTCAAGTTTGATAACTCTTTAAATATACCATATTTCAGATTATGATAATGATTCTAATAAATATATACAGGTAGTTATCAAGCTTTATGAAATGCTTAGGATAGGCCTTCAATGTCATATCAGTACTCTAAAGCTAAAGACCTCTGCCAATTCACTGTTTAAAAGGCCCACTTTGGTTGTACAAGCTCTACTTCAATGTCTATATATATGGAACCATTCTCCCCTGCAAGTAATCAGACAGAGTTTTCTCGCTACAAAGATCATAACTTTAATGACGGCAACAGTAAAAATTAGCACTTTTGCAATTGGTTTGCATTACCTAAAACTCTTAGAATAGCAGATATGAGCTAATCTGTGCGTCTAGAGTTATTTCTGCAACAAGTGGTCGGGCCACACCCCTATATGCGATTGGCTGCCTGATATTTCATTCAGCTCTGTTGGAACATGTTCCCTGGATGGGACACCCCCTGTGCTGTGATTGGCTGCCTGCACTCTGTGCCTACTCCCCTCTGAGCTGTGTAAATTGAAAGTGAAACTAGTTTCCTCAGCTTTCTATGCTGACTGTGTCTGTATAATAAAGGCTCTCTGAGCTTTTTTATGCTCCTCTCCTAGCTCTATGTGAAGGATCTGCGCAATTGCTGAGTCTCTAGCTGTTAGTTTCAATCTCCCCCCATATAACACAGCCTTATACAGTCTGCTTCTCCTGCCTGATAACAGAGAGAGGAGCAGAGTGCATTCCTCACATTAGCTTTCAAACATTACAGGCTGTATAAAAACACTGTTTGACACCGTATAATACTGCACATAAATGGTGAGACGGAGCCGCGCTGAACCGAGCCGCTCGTTTCTAGGAATAAATCCTCGTGTTCCGCGTCGTTAAAAAAAAGGGAAATTTTATTCCATAAAAAATGCACAAGGTGTTAACCTTAGCATAAAACTGTAACACACATAACGCGTTTTGTGCCTAGGACCGGCACTTCTTCAGATGAATACAGTGTCACTTAAAAAAGACAACATAAAAAACACACTTATTTAAAAAGATAGATCAGTTCCGATTGGTATAAACTATAACCAATCGTAACTGATATTACAATACATTAAAAGACTTCCCGGGGAAAGGAACCAATGAAAAAATTCAAAACCAGAAGATGACAATGAAGAATAAACATGATTAGCCAATACAAAATGGAGGGAGGTTCAATCTAACCAATGAGAGCGGGCGCGACTCCGGTCTCATAGAGTTCTATGGGGGACAAAACATCCAATCAGAAAGCAAAAATATACAAAGACATTGATTGGTTGAAAAACGGAGGGAAGGTTAAATCAACCAATAAGCAAGTGAGCTACTCAGTCCTATGTTGTTCTATGGGGAGCGGACCGGTGCTTATTTTCAAAGTGATGGGAGATGCGCTCATGAAGTTAGAGGCGCAAGGATGTCAGCGGGAATAACAATCGGCTCGTGAGAACACGGCAGCGAAAAAAGGGCGATACATAAGAAATAAAGAGGCTAAGCCGCTCGTAGCATTTGAGGCACGCGAGCAAAAAAATATACAATTAGAACAATAGAAATCAGGAGAGAAGCATTTTCTCGTGAAGTTGTTACGTGAGATAGAAATCACGTAAATTTGAGTTACCTAATGAGGCATCTTGAAGGGTAATCAATATAACATTCTTACTGACCAACAACTACGGTTTTGAATTTTTTAATTGGTTCCTTTCCCCGGGAAGTCTTTTAATGTATTGTAACATCAGTCCCGATTGGTTATAATGTATACCAATCGGAACTGATCTACCTTTTTAAATAAGTGTGTTTTTTTATGTTGTCTTTTTCAAGTGACACTGTATTCATCTGAAGAAGTGCCGGTCCTAGGCACAAAACGCGTTATGTGTGTTACAGTTCTATGCTAAGGTTAACATCTTGTGCATTTTTATGGAATAAAATATCCTTTTATTCAATGCCGCCTGACCACAATGATTTTATTCCTAGAACCTAGCTCTCCGTCTAACCATTTTTGTGTGTGCAGTATACTACGTGTACACCCGTTGTCCCATTTTCGCTCCGGAGGAGGTTGACCAAGCGGCAGCTGGTTTCCGAGGCTCGATAGAGCCACCCATATACATCACAAGTATTGTGCCTCTACATCATTTTGCACAACACTCCTATGTGACACCATAACAATTATATCAATTTTATTAACTGCTGTTGCCGTACGTCACCAAAGAGCCATAATTTTTAAATTTCTTTATAACTGGATTACACACCAATACAGGTGTTTTGGTTACAGAGGAGCTTTGTGCAGCCTAGGGAGGGAGCAGACAGCTCCTCATGGCATGATAATTGGACTGACCAGGTGGTCTGTTAGAGCTGTGACATCCTCTACCCAACACTAGCTCACACAAATGATGACACAAGTCTTCAGTGAGGAAAGACACGTGTCCTGGGAGGAGAGACATGCCTACTTGGAGGAGAGACACGCCCCTGGTTTTGAAGGTGTAAGAGAGATCAACAGCTCAAGTCTGCAAAAACTTCTAATGAAAAAACCCCTTTAAATTCTGTTTGAAATCAGAGGCATCAAATAAGGTCCCATACACTTGTATGGTTGCTATATGGTGTTTGTATAAGTTTGTAGGTGGGCACACTATGTGGGACAGTGCCTGAAAGAGCTAGATATTGGCTTAGAGTATCGAGGCCTGAGGTCACGAAGTACACCTACTACTCAGGGAAGTGTTTCATAGCCTCGCACCCACTGCCTTTTTTTTTTACAGTGGACCCTTGACCTGCTCCTTCCAATTTCTCCCAGATCCACAGCATGTTATATTGTTTTTCTGCTCTCCTCCACATTGTTTTATACAGGTCATGTGCTGCCGGCTGTTTTGAATTAGGTGGTATGTGGTTTATGATGCTGTTTTTTGGTTGCTACCACTGGCAAATAAAAAAGATAATTGATTGAAAAAAAAAAAAGTGAGGAATTTTTAATAAAACTGCTGTGCCCAACCCTACCCATAAAAGAATATCTTGTTGATTGTCTTTATTCATTAATTAAATTATATTTGTGGTGGACAAGTACAGTATGGTAAGTCCCCTCATGTCAAATTCCGGAAGTAGGATCTCACAGCAGTCCTGTATGGAGCCATTAAATGATTATATACACAACAGCAAATACAAGTTCACGGCTGTTTTTGGTCAAGCTACAAAGGTGGACTTCTTGCTGGATTCACTTCTGGCTTTAGCTATAAAAAGGAATCAAAAAGTGTGCCTTATATTGCATAAAACTGTAATGTCTGAATTGTTGCCCTCCAGGATTTGGTGCAGAAAGAATTTTGTGTATTAAGAACCCCAATTCATATTATAAATATTTTTGGTAAGCAGAAATGGATCATTGTATAATACATATATATTAAATGTAAATTGTTCCAAACATGTTCTCAACAATATACAGAGATTGTCACCATCACACAGTGTCTCCGCTCCCTCATTGAGTAATCATAATCAAAGATTCCAGATGGACCATCTATGTATGTTTTATGAGAGTAAGAAAGAAACAGAGTCTCCCAGCAGAAAACACTCAAAACATATTGAGGTATATTCAGAGTTTCCCGTTGCTGATGTGAATAATGGAGCCTACTGCTGCAACACAACATTGCTTACCACTGAGCCACTATGTTTCCTACATTACAAGCCTAACATGTATTTTGCTGCTGTTCAATCCCACGTAGGCACGGTATGTTGAATATAGGTGATCAGATGAAATAGGGGACATTGTCCAAAAACCTTGATGGCATGGACATGGTTTATTTGAACCTTCCATCACAGATGGGGCATCAGCTGTAATAAATAACAGTCCAGAATAACACATTATTATGACCAAAGTAAACCACCATGTGTAGCATGTACAGCAGCAGATGGCGATGGGATTGACTCAATATGGTTCTGGTAGGATGGTCACAGATATATAGAGACATGCTGACCTGCAGAGTCATCAAACAGCCTGGCCTGAGGGTGTGTGGTGGAGGGATCCCAAGTGGGAAAAGCGATGGCAACAAGTAGTCATGCACAGAGCTCAATTGGTCAAAGTCTGGAATTAGGGATCCAGTGTAGTCCTTGAAGTCTTGCTCAAGCGTTTGCAACAACTTTTGGACATTTTCTAGTCTTGTGACTGTTGCAATAGTTGCCTTTGCTGAAGCGATCCCTGAAAGAACAACTCCACAATATTAAGGTTGTAACGTGATCTGCAAGAATGGATAAATTCCAAATTGGTTGAGAATGCTTTCCACATGAGTGAAGTGTGCCCAAAAATGCCACAAAATCATTACCCATATCACAACTTGTGTTCGTATCCAGCAAATGGAAGAAGGGTGTTTTGCCATTCTAAAGTTTTCCCGCCTGACAACACCAATGTTCATTCTATATATGAAGCAGAAAATGGACCTAATTGTAAAAATGTGTGCACTGGCACAAGATAGGAGCAGAGGAGAACGGGCTGTAAGCAGAGTTAGCCTTAGCTGGGGTGGTGCAGCTCTCTCTCTGTCCACATCGCCAAACACCTCACAATCAACCACTCCTCTTGTCCTCAGCCTGCTATCCGACAACAGTGAACATGGGGTCTGCACTTTAGAGATGAGGTGGTGTTGTTTTTTCTCCCCCCGTGTGGCACACTCATGTAGGTGGTCTCATCCATCAACGTGGCCACGATGGGTGGGGTGTACGAGGTGCCCTTGTGTGGACGTGCGAAAATAAGCAGTCAGGAGACAAAGTGGTTATGGTTAGCATATGATGCCTCTTTACTTTCCTATAGAAAGTTATCAAAAACATGGCAGTGGCATCCTTCAAGTTACAACACCATCCACTCGTGTTGCAGCAGCCACTCTGTAGACCGAGGCAGAGATGATGTTCCTAAACCCCATCCCTTGCACTTAGCTACTCTCTATTGCTCCAATCCCGGCCAGGGGAGAAAAGGTTAATGCTGACCTCTGAGTTCAGACGCAGCACAGCTTGTGTCAGTATGGCATCATGGATAGGCTCTGTCTAACAGCTTCAGATGAAGGCACTGATACTCTGAAGGTGGGTTTCAGTGGTAAAAACTCACTAACTCCATTAGGGAGACAAGCTCCCCTGGAGAGACCCATAAACTAAATTTACCTGAGCACACAAACAGTTCACAAAATGCACAGTAAGAAATATTGCCACCATTGCTTAAAAGCTAATTATCAACTTTTTTGCAACTCCCCAGAAAGGAGGAACATATGTGACTTCGTTCATGAGCTACACGTAGACTTTGAAAGTGGTCATAATAATCAGAGTTGACTGTTCAACTAACAACTGCCGTGTATGTAGTGGGCTCAGCTAGCATGATAATGTGTATGTTTGTCACATATCGGGAAGAGTTTAATTGTCAGGACACTGCATAATTGTAACTACCTATTTTGTTTTAGCAAATGGAAAGTCTTTTCACTTTGTAGTGGTGATGTGTGGCAGCTAGTGTTGAGCGATTTTTATCGACAAAGTTGAAATCGGCAAGGTTTTTATGGTGATCGAAATTTTCAGATCATGCGATTAATTAAGTAAAAAATCGTGCATCATCTGAATTAAGAACGCGCCATTTTCGGCGCTTCCCTGTAATTATTGGGCGGCCAGCAAATCAGATTACAAATAGAGGCAGGGGAGGAATGTGTGTGTGACTCAATGACAGGGAGTGTATGGTGCGATTGCTGAAAAATCACATGACCTCGTAAATACATAGAACACGTTTCCTTTTCAGCTGCCTATAGCCATTCACTAACGTTGTATTTGGCAGGTAATTACGCCCCGCAATTACACGGCTGTGAAAACGGGCGGGCGGTAGCGGGGACTGAGCAGGGGCCGGGCACTACATGTGCTCCGGCCCATAGACTTGAATTGCACGCGCGTATACGCCGCTATTACTTCACCTATGTCAATTAGTCTCCCGCCGGGCGGGAGAGTAAGACGTAATCCGCTAGTTCTCTATGAGCACTTTTGAATTACCAGTAATGAATGGGCCTTTTCGAGGCCCGTGATTGCGCACTTGCCTTCCGCGTAAATTACGGACCGAATATGGCCCATTTTAAGCCGTGTGAACAAGGCCTTAGTATTCTCATGTCCTCATCGGAATAGGACGTGCGCTCTGCCTGAGCCAAAAACAGCGTCCAGGCGAACTTTGATCTATTTCTGCACAGAAAAAACTCAACTATTAGCTGTGGATCCATCCAATTTAGTTAGATATAGATTTTGAAAGATTTAATGTAGTTAGCTAGAGAATTTAAAGCATCATCTACCGCTGAAAAAGTCATGGGTGGGAGCGGGGGTTGGGGCCCCGGTGCCGAACACAGACAAGCTCTAGCTATAAAGAACACTGATAAGTTCACCAAGTGACTTAAGTGTAGACATTGGCACTGCAATATCTTTATTATTAAAACAGTTGCTATTGAAAATTTCTCTGGATATATGGGCAGACTGACCTTATATTGGATACACATATTTCTAGTAACTGGAGTTCACTTTGTTAGGTCAAAACTCCACTTTTATTATCAGTATACATTTCAGATAGGTGGTTCATTTTCAATTTACCCAATCCACCTGTGTTGATATATCCACCTTGCAGTTAAATTACTATCCAAGCAATCTTGTATTCAGCCTAGGTTGTTTTTTGTTGCCAAAAATACCGTATTTATTATACGAAAACATAACAGTTACGTTTTTTTGACTTTGCCACCCAGCTTTGTTCATTGACGCAGCATCCCACGTAAATCTTAAAACAGCAATTCTATAGTCACCACAGGTGAAGATTGAAAGGTGCTAAAATACGTGTATTATACGAAAACATACAGATACGAGTATTTTGACGTTTGCGCACACAGCATTGTTCCATTGACGCAGCAATCCACGTAAATCTTAAAACAGCAATTCTATAGTACCAACATGTGAAATTGAAAGTGCAAAAAATACCGTGTAATTATACGAAAACATAACAGATACGTGTTTTTTTAGACTTTTGCCACCCAGCTTTGTTCATTGATGCAGCATCCACGTAAAACTTAAAACAGCAATTCAATAGCACCACAGTGTGAATTGAAAGGAGCAAAAAACACCGTGTACTTATATGAAACATAACAGAACTGTTTTTGACTTTTGCGCACCAGCTTTGTTCATTGACGCAGCATCCACGTAAATCTTAAACACAATTCTATTAGTCCCACAGGTGACTTGAAAGGTGCAAAAAATAACCGTGTATAATACTAAAAACATAAACAATACGTGTTTTATTTACTTTTGCGCACAGCTCCAGCTTTGTTCATTGACAGCAGCAGTCCACGTAAACTTAAAACAGCAATTCTATGTCACCACAGTGGATTGAAAGTGCACAAAATACCGTGTATTATACAGAAAACATAACAGATTCGACAAGTTTTTTTGGACTTTTGCCACGCAGCATATGATCATCTTAACCGCAGCATCCACTAAATCTTAAAACAGCAATTCTATATGTCACCACAGGTGAATTGAAAAGGTGCAAAAAATACCGAGTAATATATACTAAAACATAACATATACGTGTTATTTTGACTTGCGCCCCAGCTTTGTTCATTGACACAGCAATCCCGAAAATCATAAAACAGCAATTTCTGAGACCACAACACAGTGAAATTGAAAGGAGCAAAAAATACCTGAGTATTATACGAAAACATAACAGATACGTGTTTTTTGACTTTTGCCCAGTCCAGATTTGTTGATAGAACACCTTGGCAGTTAATTTGATTCCCAGCAATTTTGTTTTGATATAGAGGGATTTGAAAGAGCTGTGTGATATTGCCGTCTTTTACTAAGAGACTTTTCCAAAACTATTCCATACCTACTCAATTATTTAAATTTCGTGAACATGAGCGAAAATTGCCATGTGTAACGAGCAAAGAGGGTTAGCACTGGAGGTAGAGGTCCGAGAGAAGTGCTCCTTCCAAGTGCTGTCGACAACAAGCATGCCAGCGTATTCGTCAGTTGCAGGCCCGTCAGCCTGTCATCGCTGGGGATGTCTGGGCCCCTTGAATATAAGTAACGCATCGTCGCCAATCTTTCCTTCAGTGTTTAATTCAACCTCATCTATCATCTTACCTCCCCTCGCCTCCCAGTCACGGCACAAATGTCATCATCAGCAACATCACAATCCGTCCAACAGGAAGCACCCAAATTTCAACTCGTGTACCCACACTGTGGGGGATAATCCATTGTCTACGACCTCATTGATGACAAAATGCGTTTGGGGTCAAGAAAGGCCTGTTTAAAAGATCAAGGAGATAAATTAGTCTGCTGACGCCCATTACTGTTCCCCAACAAAGGAGGAGAAGGAAGCCCTGGTCCAATTCGGGGCAAAAAGCCCGGCGGTCGGCAACGCCTTGCAGTCCCTTGCTTGTAGCCCGCAGCTTCTGGTACAGAAACCAGACGACCAAGTCACCTGTGTTGATTAAGATGAAAGGAATGACCGACATTGCGGATCCATCCAGTTCTTTTCCCCTCATTTGCTTGCGAGTCCTCATCAGTGGACGAGGGAGAAGACGATGGGTGTAGAGTGTCAATAAGGGACCGCCAAAAAAAGGAGAGGGCGGATTCGCAAGAAGTCCGCTGATATGATTCCGCCAGCCACTGTCAGCAAAACGCCCGCTCCATCGCTATCGCCGCAAAAAAGTCCCAGAACTCTCAAGCCTGAGCCTTCTTTGAGCAAGCCTCTGAATCACCAGCGAAGTCATATGCCGCCTTTGCCGTAAACGCATAAGTAGAGGCACAGAACCTTAAGTGGTAACCACCACCAACATGTCAAGTCACATGCAAGCGAATTCATGATTTGAAATGGAGGAACCCTTGGCCAAAAAAGGCCATACCGACCAGCCGTGCACCAACCACTGTCACACCTCTGTCCTTCACGCCTCCTCCTCCTACCGCCACCAACCAAGCGTTTTCCTCAGGCGTTGGGGAGGTGGGCGAGTCCCAATGTCCTCACAGAGTCAGAACAGGGAAAAAAAAAATTCCAGCCTCCGCTTCAACCTCCACCTCGCCCGAGTACCACCAGCACCACCAGAGACTCTATCTACCCCCTTCTCCTTCCCCAGTTTTGACGACCACACCGCCGCACAGTGGCCATCTAGCAGCCAGCCTTCTGTCCTTCTCAGTTGGGAGCAGAAGAAACCCTTTTACCCAAACCAACCCAAAGCCAAAAGCCTGAATGTCGGCATTGGCCATCTTTTGGCCTAGAAAAGTTGCCTTTCCGTCTGGTGGACACAGATGGGTATCCGCCACGGGTCAAGGCCAACGCCTCCCCCATACCCAGATGCCGAGCAGTGCATTTCTTTGCCAGAAAAAGCCGCCCTGCCCTGGCCAAGCCACGTGTCATCTAAAAATTTCAAGCGCGATGTCTGCATCTGTTCCGGAACAGTCCATCACCCACCGACACATGGACTAGTAAGCACGGCCAAGGCCGCTATATCTCGTGAACAGCTCGACTGGTGACTGGGTGGATTCTATGGGGGTGACGGTGGCACTCAGGCTCGGCGCACTCCTCTTAAAAAACCGCAGGGAGGTGCAGGGCCTCTTTCCCCCCAGTCCCGGGGTGGGGGGGGGGGGGGGGGGGGGGGGGGTCTGTTGGCATCACGTGCCCCAAGACACCGAGCCGAGTGAAATTAATCTGGCCTTGAGAAACCGTCCACACACAGGTCAGGAGCTGTGGAAGGCACTCCGCAACGAGACCGAGCGCTGGCTGGTGACAAATAACCTTATGTGTCGCAGGCAAGGTGGTATTGCGATAACGGGCGAAATCTCTAGCCGCCCTTAAGAACGTAAGCTGGAGCACATCCCTGCCTGGCACATGTCATAACCTTGTTCGTCCAGAAATTTCTAAAGAGCTACCCAGGTCTGTGACCTGCTGCTGAAGAAGGCTTGAGGTCTGAGTTTCGCACTAACCTACCGCCGTTCGCACCCCTGCTTCGCCTCGCCTGGCTGCGTTGCAGCGTCAGCTCAGCTCGGCCTCGCCCCGTCAACCATCTCATTGTTGACGAGGCAAACACGCTGGAATTAGTGCACCCTCCCACATGCTCCAGCGATGTGGGAGCAGCGCAATGCCATTAAGGCAGTACGAAGGTACCACATGGCCTGACAAGCCAGCGGTGCTGAAACCTCGGTGTTGGAGCCACCGAGGAGTGAGGCAGGTGAAAGAGCTCAAACACCATCCTTGCCATTTTGAGAAGAACCACCTAATGGTCATGGCGGCACGATGCCCTTGTCAGCATGACATTGTGGTGATCTAGTTCTGGCACGACGGTGGACCACCTCTGAAACATCAGGTCCCGCCAGCGACGAGGAGGAGACAGGAACACAGACGCAGACTACGGACCTTTCTCTCCGTCCAAATCCACACGCCCGACATTTCTCAATTTAACGTCCTTCATAGCAGTGGTTTCAGGTCCAGAGCAAGGTGCAGGAGGCGGCACCTCAGCTCTCAGGTTCAACATCTGATGCAAGTCATGGGCTGTGTTGATGCTGGCTGGAGGAATCGAGGATGAGGAGAGGTATTCCTAGACACCGACTCCCTGCCTTGGAAAGAGGTTGGCGTGAATAAGAGGCAGATCGGAAGATGCGATTGCAATGGCCCCTCAACCCCAGAGGCTTGGAACACAAGGCTTCCATCCCTCTCACATGAGTGCTTGGATGCTCCATTTCCTCCAACATACCACGCATTACCATCAAGAAATGAACAACATTACTGGGTGGCCACCCTCCTGGATCCCCGTACAAAACAAAACTCAGCATGTTCCTTCCCTCCCACCGCAAAAATCGAGTAAAATGCATGAAATGAGACCTGCTGATTGATCAACAGAGACATCTTTGTCGTCCTGCTTCACGATCTTCAAATGGTACACGGTGGGAAACAACGCGACAGCGACTGACAGCATAGAGTGCCATGTAGCCTAGCGGCAGCAGCGGCAGCAAGCAGGCAAGTGCAGAAGCCTACTGGGTGACCTCTGGCAATCTTTATTTACCACCTTCACCACGCATGCAAAGCAGGCCACAGATACACACACCCAGAGACTAATAAGAGCATGGTGCACTGACTATCTGCGTCTCAAACATCGGAAGATTTTTTGTATGTGTTCCGGATTCAATAGACTCTGGGTATCCAAAATGGAACGAATGGCCCGAAGCTGGCTCGCCACGCCAAGAGTGTCTGTCCTGCCCAGCAGCCAGCTCATATCTGAGCCGAATCCACCTTCAGCACAGCCGGAGGAGTCAATTACAGACAAACGCATCCGCCTTTTCCACAGATAAATGTGGAAATCGATTGACTTTCATCAAGAGGAATCTGGCATGGGATCTCTGATGATGTTGTGCCACCAATTCATGAGCGGTCACCGATTTAGTGCTGGTCTACTTCACGAATCCCCTCCAAACAGAAAATGGTCCTCTTGAAAAACTTTATTTTTAAAAGGATCATTTCTCACTGCAATTTTTATTCTCAATTCCCAACAGGTTCATTTGCGTTTGTATGCTGTGAAGACTAAAAGACACCAAGGTTTCATGACAAAACCATATTCCAATTACCACTTCAACTTTAGAATTTTTCACATTGTCAATGGTTTTGGGGTCATGGTTGCCCTCACAATTTGTTTTATATAACCGTGGGCTAGCGGAAACATATTACATTGATTTGGGGTCATGTTGCTGTTAATACAGCAATATCATTGACCTTTTGGAACAGAAATTTTAGTGGGGTTTTCTTTTCTTCTCATGGTCATTTGCTCCGTTCACAATTTTAAACAGTGGCTGAGAAGTCATTTTAAATAATATATATGGGTCATGCTTGCTTTGAAATGCAGCATACTAAACAGGTCCTAAACTAAAAAAATGTTGTTTCACTAGACATTTTGTTCTCAAAATTGTCAAAAGTAGGCTCATTGTCATGTTTTGAATTTTTGGGGCATTTGCCAGTGACAGGCAACTATACAACAGTTCCTATTCTAAAAAATGATTGTTAGCTAACAACATTTGTTCTTCCCAATTGTCCACAAGTGGCTCAAGGACCCTGCTTTGAATTTTTGGAGCATTTTGCTGTACAAG
This sequence comes from Phyllomedusa bahiana, assembly GCA_025379985.1. NCBI lineage: Eukaryota > Metazoa > Chordata > Amphibia > Anura > Hylidae > Phyllomedusa > Phyllomedusa bahiana. The sequence continues at coordinate 148,742 of JAODAL010004593.1, forward strand.
TCAGCTATACTATAACAGTTCTATTCTTAAAAAAATTGTTGTTACTAACAGACATGTTCTACACAATGGTCAAGAATGGCTCAAGGGGTGATTGTGCTGTCAGAAGCAGGAATAGGTAGGAACACTGTTAATGCACATATTGCAAAATTACTTTTTTGCAAGAACTTTAACATAAAAAGCAGCTATCCCTGTAGTGAGACAACCCCTTAAGTCAAGTGCACTTGAAGGAAGATCCAATAGGTTTCGCTGCTGAGTCCTATCAGGGTAAAGACAGATACTTATCCACCCCCTTTCCACCCGACACAACTGAATACAACCCCAACAACCAAGGTGATGCAATTTCCAGATAGATAATCCGATGTGGGGGGAGCACAGGCGGAAGGTTGGATACAAACCCACCGGAAGTACGATATACCCCACAGAGGTCCACAAACGCACATCCCGCCAAGACAAATCGGAAAAGTTAGTCAAATCATAATGAAATCATACAGAGGCCCCTCACAGATGTTGTAAATCACTAGAGCAGTGGGCGCCCATATGGGAAGCTGGAAGAAAGTGAGTCGCACTCACAATAAGCAGCACTCGCACTAGTGGTAAATTCCGTGCCATTCCCAACACAGCGAGGAGGCTAGAAGCAAGCCGGGTCACGGCCAGCCAGTGATTTCAGTGGACTAACTAAGTGCCGGGTTCACACAGTGCTGTTTTGCAGCAGTATCTGTAAAGAAATCAAAACCCTTCCTTCCCGCCACAGCAACTCCCCATTATAAGTGAAGACGCCTCTTTTTTTAGGCAAACCACCCTACTTTTGTCAGAATAATTTAGAAACGGTCGACATATGCCCTTAATAAACATGTCGCCAATGTGGAACTCCACCGTAGTGCAAATTTCCGCTGGCAAAATCCGCACTATAAAATTATTCATGGCAGAAACCTGACTTCCCTCTTTCCAAAACTGAAGTGGAAAAATCCACGGCATATCCCAACAGGAACGGACATGCTTCCAAACAGAACTGGCATAGTGGGTCATCCCCTCCTCCACTCCTCCCCCGACGCATCATGTGAATGCTACTGTGGTATGCTGAGGAATTTCACAAATATTAAATGTGGAAAATCCATATCATATCCATCTCGTGAGCATTCACCATATAAGGGGTATGATCAGATGGAAAGACCTAGACAGAATGGGAAATCTAAAACCCAAACGTAGACTATATGACGTAGACGTAGAAGCAAATTTGCTGCGGATTTTGAATGATCTTTCAGGCAGATCTTCAGTATGTATTAAAAAAAAAAAAAAAAAAAAAAACAGCCCAAGGGAGCTATTTGCAAATTTTTTTTTGGATAAAAGTGCAAAAATTTAACGAGGTAGTTTGGTGCATATTTTAATTTTAACGTTGACGTTATTTATTTATTAGAAATGTAGATTTCAAATCCAATGAAATTAAAGAGGTGTTCCCAGCATGCAATTTGATGGAACAGGTGCGGGTCCCACCTCTGTGGTCTGCAAATATCTCAGAAATTGCCCAAGATGGTGCCGACTTTCCATTCTGATCAATGGGAGATCCCAGTACAGATGAGCCAAGTGTTCGGCTGCATTCCTCCCATAGAACAGGATGGAGAGTTGTGCGCAAGTGTGACCAGCTCTCCGTTCTCAGCCATCACTTTTGGGCTCCTGTTCAGGAGACAGGTGCAGGTTTCCGAGGTGTAACCTGCGCCTATCACGCTTTGTTGGCTTATTCTGCCATCAAAGTCTATGCTGGGAACAACCCATTGCTGGAAAGTGCTTTGTACAGGGATTCCACATCCAAATCTGCTGTACAGACATACAGGGGTGCTTACTTCTCACCTGTGATGGGGCTCTAATGGAATAGGATGCTTGTTGTGGCTTCCCCCACAGGATTTAGCTTATTACTAGGGGTCCCAGAAGCAGGCTAATCCAAGGACAGATTGCCCAAAGCAGAGGACCGCTTTGAAATACAGATTAGAACCATTTACCCCATTTATGGCAAGATGCAAAACCCACAATAGGTCTGGGTTCACACTACATTACTGGCCACGTTCCAGGTGAAAAAGTTACCCCGGCGGATACAGTGACATAGCCTGGATGGGCCCAGAAGAATTAATAGAGCAGAGACCGTCCTTTCTGGGCTACCCTGGCTGTATTTCCCTGTGGTACATGCTTCCCCTGTAGTCTACCACGCTATCGGGCCCCACAGGAAAAGCGTATACCGCCGGGAAACCGTGCAAACAGCGCACATAGGACCATGAATCTCTATGGGGCCACTATGACTATGTTCCAGTATCTGCTGGGAAATAGAGCAACTGCTGCCCACATAGGACCACGTCTGCTCTATGAATCTCTATGGGGCCACTATGACTATGTTCCAGTATCTGCTGGGAAATAGAGCAACTGCTGCCCACATAGGACCACGTCTGCTCTATGAATCTCTATGGGGCCACTATGACTATGTTCCAGTATCTGCTGGGAAATAGAGCAACTGCTGCCCACATAGGACCACGTCTCCTCTGGGACACTGACTACATTGCAGTATCTGCTGGGAAATAGTCCTATGTGGGCAGCCGTTACTCTATTTCCCAATGGATACTAGAACAGTCACATTAGCCCCATAGAGATTCATAGAGCAGACAGAGTCCTTTGTGGGCAGCAGTTGCTCTATGTCTGCTCTATGAATCTCTATGGGGCCTCTGTGACTGTTGCAGTATCTGCCAGGGAAATAGAGCAACTGCTGCCCACATAGGACCACGTCTGCTCTATGAATCTCTATGGGGCCTCTGTGACTGTTCCAGTATCTGCTAGGAAATAGAGCAACTGCTGCCCACATAGGACCACGACAGGTCAATGAAAAAATAAGGGGACACGAAGACAATGTTCCAGTATCTGATGGGAAATAGAGCAACTGCGGCCCACATAGGACCACGTCTGCTCTATGAATCTCTATGGGGCCACTATGACTATGTTCCAGTAACTGCTGGGAAATAGAGCAACTGCTGCCCACATAGGACCACGTCTGCTCTATGAATTTTCTATGGGGCCTCTGTTACTGTTCCAGTATCTGCAAGGAAATAGAGCAACGCTGCCCACATAGGACCACGTCTGCTCTATGAATCTCTATGGGGGGCCCCTATGACTATGTTCCAGTTCTGCTAGGAAATAGAGCAACTGCTGCCCACATAGGACCACGTCTGCTCTATGAATCTCTATGGGGCCACTATGACTTTTCCAGATCTGTGGGAAAAAAGAGCAACGCTGCCCACTAGGACACTCTGTTGGGGGCCTGACTAATTGCAGTATCTGCTGGGAAATGTCCTATGTGGGGAGCCCTTACTCTATTTCCCAATGGATACTAGAACAGTCACATTAGCCCCATAGAGTTTCATAGGGGCAGACAGAGTCCTTTGTGGGCAGCAGTTGCTCTATGTCTGCTCTATGAATCTCTATGGGGTCACTGTATCTATGTTCCAGTATCTGCCAGGGAAATATAGCAATTGTTGCCCACATAGGACCATGTCTGCTCTATAAATCTCTATGGGGCCACTGTAGCTATGTTCCAGTATCTGCCAGGGAAATATAGCAATTGTTGCCCAAATTAGACTAGTTCTGCTCTATGAATCTCTATGGACCATTGTGGCTTTTTTACAGTATCTGCCAGGGAAGCAGAGCAATTGTTGCCCACATAGGACACGTCTGCTCTAGAATTCTATGCGGTCACTGTATCTATGTTCCAGTATCTGCCAGGGAAATATAGCAATAGTTGCCCACAGGATTTAGGTCTCTATGTATCTCTATGGGGCCACTGCGGCTTGCTCCAGTATGGGCCGGGGAAATATATAGCAATTGTTGCCCAAGGACTACGTCTGCTCTATGTATCTCTATGGGGCCAATGCGGCTATGCTCCAGTATGGGCCGGGAAATATAGCCAATTGTTGCCCCCAATAGGACTAGGTCTGCTCTATGAATACTCTGGGGGCCACTGCGGCTATGCTCCAGCATCTTCCCAAAGGGAAATACAGTAAGGCGTGTTCACACGGCTTTTTCCCCTGACGGATTTGTTGAGCGTTTTGAGCTCCAAATCCTCCGTGAATAAGGGGACGGGGGCGGGGCCCGAGGGGGGGCGGGGGCGCCGCTCCCGGCCCCATAGACAATGCATTGTTTACGGCGCGTCCGCGCCGTAAATAATGTGCATGTGACTTTTTTTCCCCCCCCGGCGGATTCGCCGAGCGGGGAGGGGGCACGGATCCACTGTTCTCTATGAGAGAAGTGGATTACCGTAATAACAGGGACGGATTGGCGCTGTAACTGAAGCGCAAATCCGGCGCGGAGTACGGGGCCAATCCGCGGAGAGATAAGCCGTGTGAATTGTTGTCCACATAGGACTAGGGCTGCTCTATGCATCTCTCTGAGGCCACTGCGGCTATGCTCCAGTATGGGCCGGGGTACCTTTTTTCCCCCCACAGATGCCTCAAACACAGTCACCAACACAACGTGAACCCAGCGTTCATTTGAAAAAACCCCCCCTGCATACCATTTCCCAGCCATGTACAGCCCAGATGCAGACAAACATGCAAGCGAGTGACGAGCGGCGGGAGCGGGAAGGCTGCGAGCACACACGGTACATGGACGGCAAAGCGGCCAAGCAGCAATTCAACCACAAGCAAGAAGCGCACAAAAAAAAGAAAAAAAATTAGGCTTGAAAAATAAAAAATTCACCTAGCTGATTAGGGGAGTGGCTGACCAAATCCCGAATGGGAGGCATGCCTATGGGAAAGCAAGAAAGTAAAACAAAACGTTATTCCTTCATCCAATCTGTCCGGGTGACTGACAGTCCTATGTAAGAGATAGCGAGCTGCGGGTTACGTTACGGCAGGCGATACAGTTACCAGGCCGCTTACGAAACGCGACAGCGAAAAAATGATTTCTTTTCCGGGGATTGTGACAAAACCAAAAGAAAAAATAAAATTTGGGTTTTTGCTGAATTTGCATCAGTTTTAAATTGGTTTTTGGTCAAGTTTTTTGCTCCAAAAACCCCGGGACGGCGAGTCCCCGTTGCGTCCCTCCACTTTTTCTCTCAGAGCAGCTCCTGTGCAGGGAGTTGCAGTGGCCCCCTATTCATTTCTGCAAACCCCCCTAAAGTTTTGCTACCAGCACTCACTAGCTCCCCGCCGTGGATACAAATCTGCTCATGTGATGGACACAGCCGCACGGCTCGTTACTGTAGTGGTCAGAGCCGCGTCCTCTAACCTGCGAGTCCATTCCATGACTGGGACAGATCTGTATCTCCTGGAAGGAAAGAAATCTCATTGACGATGCAGGGGAGGACGAACCCCCAAAAAAACGAGTGAAAATGGTATCAATACTCATATTTTATATCTCCGGTTCCTATCCCTACTGTGTATGGGGGCCCCAAGCAACGAAATCCTGCCCCTTCTAACCCTACTGTGTATGGGGCCCGGAGAGACGGATTCACTGCCCTTGCTAACCCACTGTGTATGGGGCCCCGGAGAGATGGGTGTCCGCCCTTTTGCTAACCCTACTGTGTATGGGCCCCGGGGCAGAGGATGTCAC